>JAMLFT010007271.1:0-15042 GCA_026544285.1 Pachyrhizus erosus
CAAAATAAAAAATGTATTTTATAGAAATAAAAAATTATTTAAATAATTTTTTTATTTTTTTATTTCATCATTCACTTATTATATTTATATTTTTCTCATTTCCATCACCATATATCTCTTATAAATATCTAATAGATGTTATTTATGTTTAAATTTTTTTTAAGAATGATATGTTTCATCTTTCATCATGTATTTTCTTATTATATTATTGGAAATTTTTCTTTGTATTCTTTATAAAAGTAAAAGAGAGAGAGAGAGTAGATGTTAAGTAGAAAATGAAATGAAGTATAAGAAAGTAGTCAATAATTTTAGTAGGCGATTTTAAGAATAATTAAAAGATAAAATAGTTTTGACAAAATGTGAAAATCAAATAAACCCTTAAGAAATGCAAAACCAAAAATAACAATTGAATAGGAGAATATGCTTGCATTATAAGGCCGCAAATGAACAAATCAAGTAAGTTCAAATTGACATAATTTGAAATCTATTGATTCTAAAGCATTGTAGAGAGCAAGAGAAGCCTACAAATCATAGGTAAAATCTCAGTATGTGCTTCAAAATTCAACAGTAATTAGAAGGAAAAAGATATTTTAACATTTTACTGTTTTAAATATCTTATTATTATTATTATTATTATTATTATTATTATTATTATTATTCTATCACTTTATATTATCTATCATATTTATATATATATTTTCTTTCTCATTAAATATTAAATAATATTTTAAACATCTAAATATATTTATCCTAACAATAAAGAGTATGCTAAAATATTAGCGGGAGTGTATATCTATTCTTATATTGTTATAAATTCTATTAATATTTTGTTTAAATAAAATATAAAAGAACGACTGATATGCATGCAGTTCAAACAGAAATTGCAGGAGATCTTAGTCCTTCACTTTTGATTTGAGGATAAAAATGATATATTGTAAGAGATAAAAGTATAATACCATAGAAAATTATAAAAACATTCTAAAAATAACTTTTAAAAAGTATATGTAAAAGTAAATTACAAAAACATTCTAAAAATAACTTTTAAAAACACTGATTTGTTATAGAAAAATTCTTAAAAACAATCCCTCGCTTTTTAAACTCTTTTTATAAAATTATTTAAAAAGAACTGAGGTTGAAAATAAAAAGAACGTTAAATTATAATTTTTATTTTTTAAAATTTTTTATTAGTAAGTTTTTTTTTTGGTTTTTCAATTTTAAAAATTTATAATTTTAATTAAATATTTAATTTTACATATATTTTATTTTTTATTTTGATTCAATTGAATTTTAAATTTAACATTTTAATTTAAGATACTTTCAAAAAATAATTTAATTAATTAAATATAAAATATAAAAAATAAACATATACAAAATTGAAGGTTGAGTTAAAATTATTTTTTAAAAAATAAAGAGACCAAAGTCATAAAAAAAACGAAATTATAGATTAAAAATTAAATAAAGACCAAAATAAAAATTTAGCCTAAAAAAATATGCTTGGTTACATGATTTTGAAAATAGCCGTGAATGATAAGAAATCAAAATCTCATAAATGAAAAAATTAATGACTCATAATTGGGAAAGGTATTCAAATTTTTTATTTTGTTACAAAATGATCTTTAGTAAAATGGATTATTTACATATTTCTCATTATAAAAATAATAAACGAGTTTTGAAAACGTCTGAAACCTATTTTTGTATAAGATAGTTTATAATTAATTTTACACTGATAATGTAAAATTCATAGGAATGGAATGGTAACGAACAATTTGAATAAATTTACATGAAATAATTTATAAATTCAAACTTTTTAATTACAAATACAGTACTCAATGCATGATTAATATAGATAATAGACGAGAGCAACGCATAGAATCTGTTCGATGCACCATGGTCAATGTCTCCGTATTGGAGGTGATGAGATAGATAAAACATCTAAATGAGCCACAGCCACTATATATAGTCACTGGATGACTCGTACGGTTTGGGGATACTGCCATTTGCTGAAAGGGATTATTGCTTTCTGTCACTAAATGGACCCACTCAGGGATGATGGCATATTTATGCCAAAAATGTGCTTGACTTCACACTTCACAGCATCACGAATCTAGATCTTTTAGAGAATTCTAGTTTAAGAATCTTTCTCATTCAATTTCGAAAACAGAATAGGCCAAGGAGCTTCTCCAATGACAATGAAAATATATGTTTTCAGAATCTAGATTTATGTCGCTCTCATATTGTAATGTAATTTACTTCTGATCAATCTAATGTGCAAATCAGGTAAATTACATAGATAAAAAACTGTCAATTTTAAATTATTAAAAATGTAATCAAATTGGAATCAATTTTTTAATATATATACACTATATCTTTTTGAATTCTATTACACATTTAATCTTTTCCATTTTTATTTTTTATAGCTCCAAACTCTTTTTTTTTTTTTTATCTTGCTAAACATTATTTTGTATGAATTCATATTTTTAAACTAAAATTATATTAAATTATTTAATAACTAATTTAGAGGCTACAATGATAATAAATTGTATAATGTAACTTTGTCCCTGTCTTCTTATTGTTGGCTCTCTTTTTTTCCCTCTCGACTAGTGTTCCTTGCGAATTGTGCATTAGGTGTATGTCAATCCTCATGTTTGTTTCAAGGACACAAGAGTTCAAATTAAGACAATGTTCGACCACTAAAAATGAACCAAGTGTACTAATCAAAGATTTTACTTATATCTTTTTCAATGTTGTGCTGACAAATGATGATGAATCTTAAATTCTAAAATATTTAAAATCCAAATCAAATTAACCTAATTAAAATTGTTACATTCATATTTGATTTTATCTTAAATTCAAATTAATTCAACTCATGAACATCATACATTTTGCGTATGGTGAAAATGTGGTCTTTTTTTCTTTTTAATTTTAGTTTTATTAGGGCTAAATGGAAATTCCATATCTAATACTTATTCATTCTAAGGCTTGGAGGATGAAGGAAAAAGGAAACGAGAATGAATATCGTTTAGGGTCACAACTCGAATGTATATGTTTTGGTGTAAATGGAGATTATCAAATTTATTACTTTTTCTGGTTTTATTTATAAGACATAAATAAAAAATGTTATTTAAGATTCAACTCATATTATTTCTAGTATTAATAAATTTTAGACTAAAATGTCTTAATTAAGATTGATATTTAATTAGGAGAAAGAAGAGGTAATATTATTGATAAAAGTAGTTTTGAAAAAAATTAGATTTAAGACAAATTTATTATTTTTAACTATATTAATCACTTTCATTAATCTTGGAGGAAGTATTTATTTTTGCAGAATTTTTTTTAAAATTATACTAACTATCTTTAAAGTTTTTTAAAATTATATAATTTTTTTACTTTTATTTACTCATATATCAGGGCTCTTAATTTTGAAAAAACACTCTTATATAATTTATATATTATACCAACTCTGTAATTGTTTGAAAAAAACATTACTATATTTTCTTCTATAAGAAGTGTTTGTGTAAATGTTTAAAAAAAAAATGTAAACATTTATACAATTTCACAAAAATTTAAGAATAACTTGTAAACTTAATTTTTTAAAATAAAAAATAAAAAATATTCACCTTATACTCTCTTGAAATTATACAACATAATCAAATTCAATTTATTAAGAAATATAAAGGTGTGTTCTGTTCTGATACATGAATTTGGTATCAACAAATCCGTATCCATGCTAGAATTCTTTTGCTAATAGTATTCTCCTCTTATGTAGTCATTAAGTCGCTTCAATTCTCCACTCTGCTGCTCCATCACTGCTCGCACCAAATCTACGATGGAAATCATACCAACTATTTTCCCATCTATAACCGGAACATGCCGGATATGATTCTCTGCAAGAAAAGGTTGGCATTTGACCTTAAGCTTTGTGTCAAAAGATTAAAAGAAGGAAGACTTATGCCACCATGAGAATTATCCTTACCTGTCATAATTTTCATTGCTTGAAGAATGTTGGTGTCAGAGGTCACCGTTATCAGGTTAGTCTGTTCACAAGTAACCTCATTATTCATAGTGAAAACACAAGATTAGGCTGTTTAATATAGTAGAAATGAGAGAGCACAAAATAACCTCATCAGTCATTATTTGACCAACTTGTGTGTGCAAGGGAGATCTTCCTTGTGCAACTATTTTTTTCAAGCAATCTGTTGGTTTATGTAAGCATCCAACAAATAGATTCAGTTTAGCTCACTGAGTCAAAATATGTTTAACTTTTGGTTTCCAATGGTAATGAATTTTCTGTCTTAACTAAAGGGAACCATATCTACCTCTCTCTGTGACAATGCCTGCTATATGCTGCCCCTCCGGCTTTAGTACCACTAATGATCCAATGTTATTATCAGCCATCTGAAAATTTTATATAATGTTAATTAAGAATTCTTATAAAAGTTAATTACGGTGAATTCTTTTGAGCAAGTTGAACTATCTTACGTTCTTCATTGCATGAATAACAGCATCATCAACTCTGCATGAAATCCAGGAACCGACATTTTCTTCCCCTTTTGTCATTAGTACCTCCGACACCGTGACATTCTCCAATCCTTTCTGCTGCATGCGTGGAGAGGACGTGACACATCCCAAACTTGAATATATTTTGTTTACCTTAAGGATTCCATTCCCTTGGAATTGTTGACATATTGCGCCCCTTGAAGGGTTTTGGCGAAGTCGCAGTATCCGGTACACTCCCAGCATTTGTTATTCTAGTTCTGTTCAATCAAAACAAAAATCAGTGCTGGCTAATGTATAACATACAAAGTTCCATAATTATTGATGGTTTTGAAGTTTTAATCTATCTCACTTTCAACGCCGAATTTAACTGCTTGTTTGTTCCACTTATAGAGAACCGCTGGGAGGTCTAATGATTTAATTTTAATCCATAAAAGACCTAACTCGAAACAATATTTTCATTTTGTATAAATGTTAGATTTTTTCATTGCTGAGAAATTAAATAACAAAAATTCAGGGTTTCAAGTTTTTTTTCCCTCAAGTGTAGATTTCTACGTACCCTGATGTTGCTGCTAGGAATACTTGGAATTGATTGGTAGTTGGCTCTGCTTTTTAGCAGCGGCAAAGGTATATGGAACTACCCCGATCTTTGGTATTCCATATAACCACAAAATGAGCTTGGTGCCATCCTTTTTTTTATTATTATATCTTGCATTTGTATTCTTTTCTTAAAGGAGAATATGAAGAAAGGAACTTTTTAGTTGCTTAAACATGGAAATGCCGACCCTTTGGATCATGTGCTTGGCATTGATTTGCCCAACATTATAGACTTACGGATGATTATTTTTAGTTCTATACACTCCATAACAAACTCAATGAAATCAATTTCTTAACACGGGGATGAATGACTAAAACCATTTGCTCAGTAAGCTTCAAAGAGGCCAAGAATATGCTGGGAATTTCTTTCTTGAGAAGAAAAAGAAATCACTTTCGTACGCCCCAAGATAAGAATGGTTTGCAAACATTTGTTAGATGAAAACATAAATCTCTAAGTCTAAGCAAAGCACAAACAAATAAGTTTCCAAGGAAATCAGGGTGAAAAGCTTGGGAATAAAAACTGATTAGTCAACCAAAATTCTAATGAAATTACTCCAATGCATCCAAGGTATAAATTCTTAGGTCTGTATATATAGACAACCAGTGCAATCTGCGGTTTTTAAGTTCAACCAGAATAGAAAACCTTGCATATCCAGTGAAAAAAAGTCGTTCTGTTGTGACACGAGATATTAATCATATCTATCCATCATCCATGCCACAGAAAAAGCAGCAATGTGGCTTTAGGATCCCTTGGATCTCAGGTCCTTCCACTCTATCTCATTCTCCTCCAAAACAAAAATCAAAAACTCATTCCACTCATCGACCCCCATTTCGTCCTCCTAGAATAGCCTCTACCCCACCACAACCTCCTCATCCTCAGGGAACCCCAAAAACTGAAACTCGACAAATGTCAAATTCTCTTCCATCACACTCACCAGCACCTTCGGTGATCATTGACTCCCCAGGGTCTTCTCTCTCAGAATCTCCTTATACACCTTCAGAGCCAAACGTGAAGGAATTGAAGTTGGATAGCACTCCTACGCATAATTCCAATTTCAATTCCCCATTGGAAACACAAAGCAAACCCCACCAATCTAAATCAAATGCCAACGCCATAGAGAGAAAGATGATGTTTGCCACGTCGAATCCTAGCGGGAAAGACATTAAAGTTGTGGCACCAGCTTCAACATCAGCAACCATACCATTATCCAACGAGGCAAAGCCCACTATGCAAAAAGATACTAACGATATTTCAGCTCTGAATCCAACACTGAACGTGGATGACAAAACAGTTAGTGTGGTAACTCTGGCTGGTGACAACAGAGGAGTGACAATGCACGTAGCGGGTTCTCACTCAACTAAGCCCAAACCTGAAGGGAAAAAGAGCACGTCCATGGAGAAAGACGAAGCGGGGAAGACATACGTAAACAGTAACATTCAGAGCATCAACAATTCGATCATGTCGCACGGTTCAATCAATGGAAGAGACCCTGGTGTTCGTGTTATTCTCCCCCAACAGGCTCAGCCTGATGTGAAACCACCCAAGGCTGAAGTGAGCATTAACCGCGCAGAAAGGGTGCCTTCCCGGCCTGTGGTTCGAAGACGATGCCTCAGAGGCCTTTTCCTTGAACCGAGTGACTCTGAACCTGATAACCCTCGTCGTCATGGTTGCAAGTTTCGTTGCGGAGACAATACAAAGGATACGGATACTGTAACAAAATAAACAAAAGCATAGTCTTATTTACTTTAGACATGATACCATTTAGACATGATACCATACCAGGATTTTTGTTTTCACGTTTCATGTCAACAACATCCACCATTTGTGCTGTTATTTTTAATTTCAAGTTTATTTGTTGGGATAACTTGCAACTGTCTCTAGTTTACAAAAAACAAAACTAAGGGATGATCATTCACAAACTGTTTTTGTGATTCTGTCTAAGAAGCGATTCAGAGAGAGGATAGTTGAATTAAAATGCTTTCCAATAAGAAAACACAAGGAATGTCATGTCATTATCTTTTGACTGAAAAATCTTTCGAAATGCCAACAATTTATCCTGCCAAAACACGGGAAACTTACTATTTTAGAAAGGCGTGACGGAAGAAATTGATGGGCAGGAAATTATACAGAGAGAAACACAATAGATCCTCAAGATGGTCTTCGAACAATCAAATGCTAATCTTTTTTATTTTTCAAAAAAATAAATGGTCTTTTTTAACACAAACATTTTACATTTCATAAGAAAGCAATTGGTTTAAACATGCGACGAATCTTCATTATAAAATTTAGTTACTTTTTTATTTAATTTCTTAACCAATCTTAACACTCGTTTTAATACTGTGGGACTGTACTAATTAGTTGAGATTCTTAAAAGTGTAATTATGTTAAAGTTTTAAAAAGAAATCTGTATAACTCATAATGATCCTATCTATCGGTTATTCAGGTGTCTAACATGAAGAACGTGATATTTGAATACTGATAGTCTTGGAGAGAAAAAACACTCGTTTTCACGGGACCTGCGTCAGCAGAATTACTTGTTCAACGGATGAAGATAAAATATTCGTACAAGTAAATCTAAAACTAATTGGTAACAGTAAAAATTCTTAAAACAAAAACTGCGGTGATGTCGCCGCCTTGTTTTCTAAAGTCTGTGTGCCGCCAGAAACTAAAGCCTAAAATATTCAATTTTTAATTTATTTATGCCCAAACTACTAGCTGGATCTTTTCCTTATGTTGAGATCATTCTAATCACCCAAAACTTTTGGATGTGACACATCGGTAAAGGTCATCACAAATAAAAAAACTTGCTAAGAGATAAGAACAAAATAGAGAAACAAGCTGGAGCACCGTCACTACACTATACCAGCACTTATATATATATATATAACTTATACTGGTTCGTTCCTAAGGCATTGGAGTACTGTGAATTGCTTGCTAATTTTATTACGATAAAGAAAGAAATTCAGCAACGTAATGGGTTCTCTTATGGCAGGATGGGACTCTCTCACCTTGGATCCCGAATCAGGTAAGGATACTCGGTACTATTGTTGTTAAGAATTGTTATATGTATAAAGCTTCACCTTTTGGTCGAGTTACTAAAATAAAAAAAATAAAAAATAAAAACACTTGTGATTTCTGATGAGGGAAAAGTTGTTTTATTGTTGTAGCTACAATTGAGAGGAATCGATCGCTTACCAAAGAAGAAATTAATGCTTACTGGAGAACAAAGAAGGAGACAGAGTTAGAACACCTCAGAGCTATTTCTAAATTATCTGAGACAATTCAGGTTTGACTTTGAAATTAACGTCTCTACGAATTTCACCTATGCATTCTTTTCCCCTTTTATGTGACAAAACTCAAATATGAAAAAAGTAAGTAATATATTTCGGTGTTTATTATGGATACTGGACAGACCCGCAAATGTGAGGATTCAGAAAATTCTCACAAGTCAAGTACCGTGGCCTTGGCCCGCATAAAAGAGTCCTTTGGCACGGATGTTGACGAAAAAAGTTTGGAACAGCTTATCAAGAAAAATTGCTGGTAAATTATATTACATGTTGTAATTGGACAATTGGTCAATTATTAATGAATCCCTTTAATTTGAATTATTATACAAATAACATTTTAGCAAATGGTTGGGGTGAAAGCAGGTGGACCAAAAGCAGCTGGGCATTTCTGAATGAACCACCAGTGATAGAAGCTGCTTCCAGCAAGTATGCGTCACAGTTTCACGTGGCCAACTTTGGATCAACGAAATTTAACCCCGCAGGTGGAATTAGTGCTTGATACGAGTCTCTCACGTCACCCTGTACATATCCACGAGTTCAGTTCATACTTCATAGTTGCTGTCCATATGTATAAAGGCTTCTATGTTGAGTTATAGAAAAATACAACACAAACAAAGGGTTCTTTTTTGTCACTTACAATTCTGCGTAAGAACTGTGTTTCGGGTTTCTTTGAAAAGAGCTGAAATTTTCACAACATATTTATAACAGAGAATATTCAACTGGTTTGACTTTTCAGTGTTCTATTTGTCTACGATACAATCCTAAGCTAGTGTCTCGCAGATATTGAGATTGTTTGAGTAGTTGAATTCTTTTAATAAGAAATTTTTTTTATTCATACGGATTCGAGATCTAATTTATGGTTTCATGTTTAAATAATAAAATTATTTATTAATTATATTATATTAAATTGATAATTTTTGTAAGTTATTCTAATGATGTGAAAAATTGATTAAAATATTTTATTACATATTAACTTATTAATTAAATTTAACAAAAATACAGTGACAACATAAAAATCTGAGTTTAAAAGTTTTACATTATGACTCATATTTATAAATATAATTTTTAAAGTAAATTTTATAAATTATACTCTAATAAAATTATTATATACAGCAATTATAAAAAAAATTAATATATTATTAATATAAATATTATTTATTTAAAATATTTTATAAAAAAATTTATATTTATCACAATTATAATTTTTTAGTGTCACTATACAGTAGTAATAATAATAATAATAATAATTTTAAATAACGATAGTTATTATAATAATGATTATAATAATAAAAATAATAATAATTTTATAAAATAATATTTATAATTGAATTTTAATTTCAATAAATCTGTTCATTTTAATTTTGATTTGAAAATTATCATTGAAGGTTCTCATTTTTTTTGTTATAAATTTTTTTCACTTAAAATACTTTATGTTATTTGTATATGTTATTTATTCTATTTAAAGTTGTTATTTCTTTCCTTAAAGTTTGTTAAACACTTTAAGATTTCAGTATGTTTCTTAATGGATGATGAAAGTCAGGTGTTTTAGTGTATAAAGGTATGTAACATATATCTTAAAAAAAAAGGTACGTAATGTATGTTGCTTTTAAATCTCATCATTTTAGTATGTAATTTGTTCAACTAGCATTGGACAATGTCTCTAGTGGATGATATACTTTAAAAGTGAATGAAGTCTTGCATAATATTTTGTAAAAAAGTGTCTTTATTTTGGCCTGACAAAAACTATTAACATCTACTTTCTATTTAAGAATGGTTTAGGCTATTGAAATTACAATAGGCTTCCTCTATTAATGACAGCTGTAAAAAATGAGGGCATTTATGTCTTCTACCTTCACTTATTGATTACTTATGTTGTGTTTGGCTATTAATTACTTATTACATTCTAAAATATGATGTGGTATAAAGACTCAATCTTACTGAGTCATTAGCTGATTAAAAAAGAAATATAAGAAAGCTTAGCTTTCATTGAATAGGAATGATGAAATCACATTTTGGCTTTAGGAATACCTACAAATCGCAGACCAACTTTGTCGCAGTCTATTTGCCTACTTAATTACTCATACTGTGCTTAAATCATCATTTAAAAAATGCAGTCTTATAATCACTATTATTTGCCTTGGAAATCTCTCACAATCTGACAACGAGGATAGGGATCACAATCTTTTAGAGTCCTGTATGCCTCTGTCATATTGCCATTTTATAAATTGCATATTGTTGCTTAAGGTTATAAAAATGGGACTGAGAGGAAAGGTTAGGTGACACCCATCTAATTTCTTTCCCAAAATCAGATTATAAGATTTCTGGATTTTTTTCATTTGGTGATTATGTAATATATAAATATATAAATATAAAATATATTTTGGACATGTATTAGTGAGAGACGAGGCTACGAGATAAGCAAATCTCAATCGTATTATTCAGAAACTTGGATGGATGATTTATTTTGAAAGTTTGCATTTATTTGGACGATTAAGATTTATTCTTTTCATATTTTACACTTTCACTCCATTTATTTATTATACGTACACATTTTGTCTTCACATACATTTGATCATTTATGTGTTTTTGTTGTTTCCTATAACAGACTACTAAACTACCGGTTCTGTCTTTATTCGTATTAAGCTGTACATCTATAAACAAATTTGTATCATATTTCTTGCGACCAAATACTTAAAAATTACTATTTACCTTTTTTGATCAATTACAAATTTGTTATGATATTTGTTAAATTATTAATTGTCTTCATAAAATGTAATATTACAAACCAAAATGTCTCATGTGTCCCGTGCATACGCCCGGGTTACTTATTAGTTAACTATGAAAAAGGTTGTCACATGACTCGTGTAAAGTATTTTAACAAGGTTGAACTTTTTTTATATATAAGATTCAAAATATATATATATATATATACAAAAAATTATAATAATTGAACTAGATTTTTTAATATTTAATAAGGTTGAACTTGTTGATATCAAAATCTATAAAAAAATTTATTGATAACATAAATAATTGTGATATCTATTAAAAGATAGTGATTGTAGTACTAAGGTATTCGTATACAAAGAAAAATGATTGGCTAATGAATTTAATTTCCATTCATGTATGACTTTTAATAAAAAAAATTATTATTAGTATACTATTTGGATTGGTTTACAAATTTTATTTTTGATTTAAAAGTATACACTTTGTATAGCTTTAAAAAGTTGGAATTTTTTTTGCCTAACACCAACTATTTGATTTTTGTGTTTTACATCCATAATAAAAATGGACATTAAAAAATTATCTATTTTGATAGTTCTTATTTTTATTTAATAATTTTTTTTCTAAATTTATAAGTAAAAATCAATTAGTATCAATAACTTTTAATAAATTTTAATTAATTATAAAAAAATGTCAAAAAAATATCGTTAGGATTCCTTTTTTCTTATAATATATTTCTTCAATAAAACTAAGATGCATTAATCAATAGCGTCCAAAACGAAGGAAATTCTAATAGTTTTCTGATATTCTTTCCATAACGTGTAGTTGCATTCATGCTAAAATAATTTTGAAGTGCTTTCCAAGAAAATTCAATGAAAGTCGTTATCATTTTTACTGGAAAATAAAAATCAAATTGTCAATAACTTATCATGCCAAAGGCATGGGAAATGTACTATTTGATCACTGGAAATTAGAATAAAAAAAAAATGACCGAAGAAATTGATAAGCAGGAAACCACACCGACAAAAAAAATACTCAATCTTCCAAGAATCAAAAGCTAGTTTTTTTCATAAAAAATAAGAAGTCTTTTTTAACTTGAACATTTTACATTAACAAGACAATTAATTAGTTTGAACATGCCACCCATCTTTGGGAAAGTATAAAAAACTATAATGACAAACTAAAAACTATAATTAGAAGCCTTATAAAATATCTACCTTCATTAATCAAATATTACGTTTGTTAACACAAATAGAAATAACACTAATGTCGACAAAAAGAAAGAAATAACACTAATGTCGACAAAAAGAAAGAAATAACACTACCACCAAGTTAGGTTTGTTACTTTGACCAAAAGTAAATTTTGTATGAAATAAAAGTACATTAATTATATAAAGAACTAATCAGATGTAAATTCAACTTAAACATTAAAAAAATTATATGTTTTTTAAAACTGCAACTTGACATAAGCTGTCTTCTCATAAAATGTTTTAATAAGTAAAATTTATAATTTTTATTTAATAACATCTTATTGGTTATTTATTTATTCAACCATTCAAATCAGATTGCGACACGGAGTATCCAGTTACTTATATAATCATATAAGAACAAGGAGCCTAATCTTAACCAAGAATAATTTAAATTAAAATTATTCATAATTACGTATAACAAATTTAAGGAAACAATGTCTGCCTGTTTTACAAAGTCTGTGTGCTGCTAGCGGATTTTGGTCGATATCGCAGGACCATTCTCATCAGCGTTATCACTTTAGCACCCAAAACCAAAACTTTTGGATGTGACACGTTGCTAATGGTCATCACAAATAAAAATATTGGCAAGAGATAAGACCAAAATAGAGAAACAAGTCGGAGCTTCGTCACTACACTACACCAGCTCTTATATATATCAAGAAAATCTCGTCATCGATTAAGAAAGGCATTGGAGGAGTTTGGCTTAATTAGTTACTAAGTTTGCTACAATAAAGAAAGAATGGGTTCTCTTATGGCAGGATGGGACTCTTTCACCCCGGATCCTGAATCAGGTACAGATAATTAATCAGTAATAGTTAGTGTGTTATTATGTATTATGCTTCACCTTTTGGTCCACACTTGTGATATCTGACGAGGGAAAATTTTTCTTACTGTTGCAGCTACAATAGAGAGGAATCGATCACTCACCAAAGAAGAAATTAATGCTTACTGGAGAGCAAAGAAGGAGACAGAGTTAGAACACCTCAAAGCTATTTCCAGACTATCTGAGACTAATAAGGTTTCACTCTGAAATTAACATTTTTACGAATGTCACCTCTGCATTTTTCCCCTTCTATTTGTTAGAAAACTAATATATTTTCATGTTTATAATGGATACTGAACAGGCCAGCGAATGCGAGGATTCAGAGAATTGTCACAAGTCAAGTACCGTGACCTTGACGCGCAAAAAGGAGACCTTAGGCATGGATGTTGACGAAAAAAGTTTGGAGCAGCTTATCAAGAAAAATTGCTGGTAAATTATATTACATGTTGTATTGGTCTATTATTATGAATTCCTTTAATTTAGATTTTGTGAATTATTTTGCAAATGGTTGGGGTGAGTGCAGGTGGACTAGGAGCAGCTGGGCATTTCTGAATGAACCACCAGTGATAGAAGCTGCTTCCAACAAGTATGCGTCACAGTTTCACGTTGCCAACTTGGGATCATCGAAATGTAACACGGGAAATGGAATTAGTGCTTGATATGAGTCTTTCCCACGCTTGTATATATCCACTTGTATAGTTGGTGTATAAGAATTAAGAACTGTCTTTCCGGTTTGTATGAAAAGGGCTGTAGAATCCAAACAGAGTTTTAAGAAAATATTGAACTGGTTTAACTTTGTGATTAAGGAAGCATGCAGTAAGTTTTTTTTGTCTACGTTCTAATCCTAAGCTAGTATTTGCTACGTTGAATTGATTAACAACTACTCCAACTATTCTTGTACATTATTTGATACGCGAAAAAATGGTTAAAAAACTTTTGCAAAATTGGTAAAGGGGTCGTAGGAATAATGGCATATATCAGTGGAAAATAGTCCGAAAATTGAAATCATCAGAAAATACGGAGAAGGGAAATCAGGGAAGGTGTTGTGAGATCACTCTTCGACTATTTAACTCGGTATATAGTCAGGATTAAAATTTGAAATTTTTAATTAAATTAAAATAATTTTAAACTAATTAATTTACATAGTACGAGAAATCATGTTTAAGAGAAAAAGTAAAATTATTTAAGTTATTTTATATAAAAATATAAAATAAAATAAAATATTAGAATTAAGAAGATTTATCTCAGTTGCTTGGAAAGTATGTCTGAATTGTAAGTTTCTTATACTAAAATTTGATGCTTCTATTTCAAAAAAAAAAAAAAAATAGAACAAATGAGTGTGTTGTTTAACAGGGGGATGTAAATACTAAATAGCAAATGCCTGGACTAAATTCTTTGCCAGTTTGCCATCCACAATTTAGTTTTGAATACGTAGCCCAAAATTAATAAGATTGGCTTCTAAAGAAAGAGTAGTACATGGATTAAACCCGACAACGAGTTCGAATATAACATAAACCTAAACCCTAAACCCTAAACAACATAAGAGCCATAGAGGAGCCAAACCCAACAACACAAATATCAGAAGAAAAAAAAAACACAAAAACATGCAGGTACCGGATCAACACAGATGAACCTGACCTACTAGCTCCAGAATTGGAGGAAAAATAAAAGAAAGGATAGCCACCAAATTGGTCTAAGCCCAAAAACCAACTAAAAAATATGCTTTTATATCTAAATCAAAATAATTATTTTAAATACGAAAACATTATTAGTTGTTTTATTCAACGAAATTGTTTTTAGATATTTTTCTTCAAAGAGAACATTTTTCAAAAAAAAAAAAAACACTCCTATTTCTTTTAATTTATCATT
>JAMLFT010007272.1:0-15038 GCA_026544285.1 Pachyrhizus erosus
AAAGAAATAAATCATAGTTAGAAATTAGACAAAGACAGAACATATACAGAGAAGAAAAAAAAATAATATATTTTTAATATTTTTTAGAAATAAAACTAATAATTAAATAATTAATTAATAATAAAAAATTAAAATCTACATATATTTATTTTTATTTATCATTTTAGAATTTACAGAAATTAAAGTAATTAAGAAAAGAATGTATAGAAATTTTTTAGGAATTTTTAGGAGTAAAAATAAATTTATAGAAAATAAAAACAGAAAAAGAAATAATAATAAAATAAAAGAAAAGAAATGAGAAAAAGGGAGAGGAATTGGAAAAATGGAGTTAGGGTTCGAATCCCAGTCCATGAGGAAGAGAGAAAAATGCGCCTCCTTCTTGCCAACTGAGCTACCCCACGTGGATAGTAGTTTTTGCAATTAAATGATATAAGAGACATAGCGCACGTGGGTATTTAAAAATAAAACGGAGTGTGCAAAAGGGGGGTTGGTTGGGATTCAAACCCACCCCCTCGAAGCGCTTAAGGAATTAAGGAGAGTGAGTTGCCAGTGAGACTGCTAGGCCCATCGCTAACTTAAAATAGTATTATCCCTTCCATACAAGAGTCGTCTTCTTCAAACCGCCATGGAAGCTTTTCCAAAAGCTTCGAACGGACCTGCAACCGTCGCCCAGCCTAGGAAGTATAGAGCACTAAGTCAGCAAGGCTATAACCGCCCAAAAATGGATAAAATAACCACCGTAGGTAGTGGAAAATGGCTATAAAAATCCATGAAAGCAAAGCTCTAATGGCAAAATCACGAACCAATTTTCTCTTGCTCAAACTCCCTCTCTGACTCACCAAAATTACTCAAACCACTCCCATTAGCTTCGTAAATTATCCATAAACACATTGGGAAGAAGAAATTGAAGAAATGAGCTGAGGAACGCAAAATTGCAGAGATTCTCGAGCTTCCATTAACGACAATCAAAGCTTCAAATTAAGGTAGGAGGAATCTTCCTTTCTTCGAATTTAGATTATAGAATCATTCTATAGCATGTCAAGTTGGTTTCTGCAAAGTTACACGCTCTAAAACTCGTTAATTTTCTGAAATCGAAAGAAAAATATTCTTTTTTCAAACATAGAAAATTCGATTTCAATTAGCTCATTAAGGGTAGGTACTTTCTAATTAATCATTGGGTTAGAATCGTGTTGACCCCATAAAGGATTCTGGGTAATCAAATTGGCACGAGTCTTCATATATTGGAAATGCCCAAATTCAAAACCTCTAGACTGAATTCTCTTCAGACATTGAAGAAGATGACCAAATTACCAAAATGCTCCTCCCTTAAAAATTTTCTTTTAAATTATTTTTAAACTGTTTTTGAGTGATTCAGGCATTTAATGATCCCTAAAAAATATAGGAATTTAAACCAAGGCATTGTTAAAGGGGAACAACAGATCAAGAAATTTATTTTTTTAAAATTTAGCTGAAAAAAAATTATTTTTAACAAAATTCCAAAAATACCCCTACTTGAAGAAAATTTATTTTTAGGCCTAATCTAGTTATAAAAATTAAGGATCAAAGAAAACTTCCATAACACTGTCTAAGGCATAGAAATCTTTTTTAAGGTTCAAAAATATTTATAAATAAAATTATATTATGAAAATGACCATTATACCCCTAGGTAATAAAATTATTTATGTTGTCCATTATAAATTTATTTTATGATCTAAAAACAATCTAATTGCTAGGAAATGTAAAATTACTTTGTTTCCTAGGATCTTAAGGATACAATTCCAAGAAACAAGGTTGAAATAATAATTTTGAAGATTTTGCTCAAATACCCCTATAAATAAATAAATAAAATATTTAGCATTATAAAAGATTAAATTAATATAGAAACTTCTATGATTATAACCACAAATGAAACATTAAAGTACCATAGTAAAAAGGAGACAAGAAAGTTCTAAGAACTTTTATAAGAAAAAGATTAAAATACCCTTCGACCTAATTGTATTCATTAAATAATAATTTCTTCCTAGAAACTCTATCAAAGAGGTTAGGGACGAATCCTAAAAACTATATGGCCAAGATAATTGAGCATTCAACTTAAAAGAATAAGGGTTTCTTAAAAGACATTTAATTCTAAGATTGGTAGGCAAATGCAATTTTCTGACATAAAATTCCAGTAAGTGGATTTATTGTAAAATAAGTGCTCAATAAACACACTATGGTGTAAGTAAAATAGTAGGATACCATGAATTATACAAGAGAAGAAAATTATTACCATCTCAGCTCAAGAAGTGAAAAGATCAATAAGTCTTCATAAACAAAAGACATCACCCTCCGGCCAAAAGCAGACCAAGATAATGGCCAAGTAACAAGAAGTTAGCAAGAATCTTCATATCAAAAGATTCTAGGGATCTAGTACCTAGGAGACTTTATCGATAGAAGTAAAGGCAGATAAATAGAATGCGACTAAGACTAACGAATGGAGAAAATGCAATAGGTTGATTACAAAAGGTACCTGAGAAATGTATGCAGGCTGTGGAAGTCCTTGGGGATGTTTAGGCACCAAGTTTGTGAACTGCCCAAATTAAGGAGTCACAAAGCCAGCTTGGTAACCCCAACAAAGCAGAGCATTACCAAAGTCAATAGAGAGTATCTAAGCCATGTACCAGCTTGAGATATGTACTCTTGACCATCACCCAAAATAATTGCAACTCATGGACTTAATATTATGATTCGCATAAGTCCTCTGGTGGTAGTAGTAAAGAGGCAGCGAGGGATCCCTAAAACGTTAATTAATTATTAAATAGAACTCGAAGTGGTGAGATTGAGAATATACGATTTCAGGTATGCCCATATTGCATGATTATTTAAGAATTGAATATTCACTCCTACACTAACCCTTTCAAGAAAAGATGTCTAAAGAATTTCACCCGTTGTTTCATGTGTCTATAACCCCCTTGTGCGGACGACGGATGAGGGGTTCATTATATCAACTAGATACCTACACTAGATATTTCCATTTTACTTTCTTTCATGCAGCTCCATTTGCCCCTACTTCATATGGACAAATAAACCTTCCTATTGTACTAACTTAGGTGAAGTCTCCATGAGTTTCTAAATCGCCTCCCGATTTTCCATCACATCCTAGAAGGAGACAACCAAGCAACTCTTTCTCAAGCCATAATAAGCATGAGTGGTCAGATCCGCTCCTAGAGTTGACTCCTCTAAGGAAGAGGATCCCTCCAAAGATCCGAGAAACGAAGTTTAAATTTTCTCTTTGTAATAGTGATGAAATGCTTATGTAAGCTTTTATCTAGATAATAAAGATAAGCTTATATGTATCTTTATAATAGTATGGAAATTAGGTTGTTATAAGGACCCGTGGGGGACCACTACATCAACATTGTCAGCTGAAATTGTCTTGGCATAGAATGACCTAGTTTTTCCAAAGCATTAGTGGTTTGATTAGCTTCTCTAACAGTACGAGTAAAAAAATACATCCTTGTTGATTAAACAGTAAGAGTCGTCTAGGAATGGTGAAATTCATCACATTGGGTGTTTAAGGGTTGCATGCCACCTTGAGAATCAGATCCAATAATAATTTTACCATCCCTTAGACCAAAATTATATAAAGCCAATGAGAATTGCCCAAAGTTCTACATTTAATATTGAATAATAGTCAATTACCACCAGTAGTCCCAAAGAACTTCCCCACATACTACCACTTAATGAAGAGAGTGCATCCTTTTAGAATATAATATGATCCAATTCAATATGGATGGCTTCCAAGATATAAAAGAATGTTGGACTCATTGAATTGTATCAAACCCAACAAGCACAAATTAGTGGTGTCATGTAGGGAATGAGGCAAATCAAAGATTTGGCGAAGACAATCCTTGGTGGCATGGATCACACTTTCAAAATGACAATTGCAAGAGGACAAATCTCATCAATAGTTAAGTGGTGCTTGAAACAAAATTACTTGGTAGGAAGCACATTTTTTGCCACTTCCTAGAGCATGAATCTAACACGTTAAGGTTCATTCCACCTCTAGGTAGTTGGTAAAATACTACCCCTGTTTGCTTGATTGATTTTCACAATATAATTGTCAAGATTTGGAGGAGGAGGCACACCATGGCTTGTACACAATTGTAAATTTGATTAGGGAGCCTATCTCTAAGAGTATTCCAATCACCATCTTAGAGGATAAAATGCTTGAGATTTAAATTAGGCTTAAAATCATATACTTGGCAATTTATTTAGTTGAATTGAAGGGCCAATATTTGACAAGGACGAACGCATCCAGAAAATAATTTTCTCACATCTACCAAAATTAGATTCTACTTTCTCTTAGATGTTGCAAATACTGTGCCAAAAATTAAAAACTCTTTTTCTTGCAATGTTCAATTGTGTTGGTTCCACATTTATATTTTATTTTATCACTGAAAGATTAGATCGATAGGTCTAGATAGCATTTTCCATATAACTCTCATACAAAAAGCATTATTCATGTCTTGAGCTTGCCCAAGGTCAAGCCACCGCAACTTGCTTTGGGGTGCAAACTTGTTGTCAAGCTAGAGGGTTTGTATGCTTCTTCTTTTTTCCACTAATGCCTCACAAGAAACTTGAAAATTCTTTTATCAATAGCATCACAAAGAGACCTGGGAATAAAGAAAAGGCATGGCTAGCTTAAAGAACTAATTGAACTAAAGTCAGCCACCCAACTAAGGAAATGCACTAGCATTCCACATTAATCTACTGTTTAAGTGTCTTCATATGAAACCACATACATACCACTACTTTTTCTTCTAATCATGCCCAAAAATTTGGCTTGCAAATTTATCCTAATACTTTTATCAAAAATTCATTTCACTAATTGTCATTTCGATGAACAACCTATTTTTTTTTTTCAAGAAAAGATTATGAAATTACCCAAGCATAGTATTTCAATTTTATAGAAATAACAAACAAATCATCACAGCTACATTTGATATGAAACAATGATCCCCATATATCTATTATTTTACAATAACAAATTAATAATTCACAATTGCATTCCAGGTCACCAAATCTAAGCCATACACCCTGCCCCCCCAAAATAAAGAATTTATATTGCAATTGCAATTAAGGTCATAAAGTTAGGCATTCCATCCCTTAATTTAGAGTAAATAATAAGGAATCAAGGAGTAACAATTCCAATCAACACCTTCAAATTAAGTAATAAAATTCCTTGTAGTTAGGATTTCAGGTTTATATCATAGGCACAATCTATACCAGCCGCCTCAATTTTCAAATAATGAATAATAAATTCATCTACATGTATCTACAATGCTAAGTATGCACCAAATCAACATTCCATCTTAAGCTTATGAAATCAAACTTCTTAAACATTCAAGAAGATTGCAAATGCAACTTAAGGATTTTTTAAGGTTTTAAGCACTACCAAAAGACAACCATATGACATCAAATAATGAATAATAAACACATCTAGATGCATTTGCTATGTTTAGTCTGCACATCCAATCAACATTCCAGCTTCTAGGGGCCGTATGAAATCAAACTTCTTGAATATACCAATAGTCCTAATTTTCAAATAATGAATCCATCTAGATACATTTGCAATATTAAGTTTACAGGGTCTAGTCTAAATAATTGTTATAGGTAAATACAAGATCAAGCATTCTTAAACATTCAAGAACTAAATTGCAAAAGCATATAAGATTTCAAGGTCTTAGTGAGGCACAACCACACCAGCCATCTCAATTTTCAAATAATAAATCAAAAATCCATTTAGATGCACTTGGAATATTAACATGTATGGTCCAAATCGACATTCCAGGGTCCATTATAGATCGAACGTTCTTGAACATAAGAACATATTGTAAATGCATCTTTGGAATTTTATGATTTCATTAAGGCACAATAATACAACAATGAAATACAAACCTCACGAATGTGTTTGCTAAAATAGAACCTCCTCACAAATGGTACTTCATTAATGTCACAAATGAAGAAATTGCCTACAAAGATTTATGTCAAACACAGTTTTGGGACAAAGTACCTTTACTCATACCAAATTGATAAACATACTTAATAAAAGAAACAAGAAGAAGGTGTTGCAATGATAAAGGACTTGCAAGATCATAGTAAATTCAAATTCAATTGAGTGATTATTTATAATTAAAATATTTTTAAAATTTGTATTAAAACTTATTTATAATTAAAATATTACATTTTTAATTTTTAGTTATTAATTATTATTGTCTATTATAAATATATAATTAATTACATATCTAGTAGATTAGGATTTTTAAAACATAATAAATTAAAAAAATAAAAATGAATAATATATTAGATAAATTAGTATTTCAAATAATTATTTAAAAATAAAACTTGAATAAATACAATGTTGTAATCCAATATCAACATTAGAGCATGAAATTAGGAATTTATCCAGACAAAAATTGAATGAAACTCAGATTGGTTATTGAAAGTGAGAATGAAATAGCGTTGTTGCAAAACTATGTTGATAAAAGGAAAGTCAGTACTAAGAAAACTTGAAGATTGGAGAACAAAAGAGTAGAACGAATGAAAATCCCTGATGAGTGAGAAATAAGAATAAACATTGCATGGGTTGACCACAGAAGGTACCTGAGGAATGTACGCAAACTCTAGTGAGTCCTTAGAGTAGATAAGGTGTCAAGTTATGAGTCGTTCAAAGAGAAGATGGTGTCACAAAATCGACTTAACGTCCTTAACAAAGCGGAACATTACCAAGATTGGTTGAGAGTATCATGGATAAGTACCAGACAAAATATATACTTTCGATCGTCAACCCAAAATGCAAACTTAGATTATTATTAACACGCTCGTATAAGTCCTCCTAGAGATAATTGTGATGAAGGTTATAAAGGGCCCTAAATCAAATAAAATTCATATTTGGCATGTTACGATGAGGTGAGAGCATACGATAGATAGAAATGTTGTGTATGTATGTGTGTATGACTAACGATGGATCACTCACTCTTACAACCCCCCAATAATTCATATATTGATGGCAGACAAGTTCCAACCCCTATTCCACTTGACAATAATACCCTTGGAGGGTTGATGGACTCATGAATTGACTACTAGATAAGATACTTCCATGGGTTATGTTAGATTCGCACTTAGACCTCCAAACATCATAATTCCATGGCAATTTTATCACATCGATCTTCTAGTTGTACTATCTCAAACTAAGCTACCTAGATATAAGGGAATACCACTAGACATTTCAGTAGGTCTTCGACGCACTCAACCACCTCCACGTCAAAACTCATCTATAGGTTCAGTTCCGACAAGAAGAGAGGAATCCTCACTTGAAGAAGATCCCTCTATACATTCTAACTAGAAAATTGGGGAGAGAATAGATATAGTTGTATGTTGTCCTCAGTCTTAATATTTTGAGTGTTAAACAGATATTTTGGATATGTAATACTTATAGTTATGACTGATCTTTTCATATATGATAGTTTGAGTTGTTGTATAATTAAATTTAGTTGATGAAGAATAATGGCGATATTTAGTTTCTCTTAAATTGTAAACCCTAGCGAAAATTAATTTTTAAAATTTATCCAAAATAAAATAATTGAAAAAATTTTCTATAAATTAAAATAGATCTAAAAGGGCATTACAATTAATTGGTATTAAAGCAGTTCAACCTATCAAGCCTATGGAATCTAAAGAGACTAAGTGAAGACGATTACGCCTACACTACTTCGGTAGTAGTGTCAAAATGTTTGATGGCATGTCGATGGACAAAATCACGTGAATGACTTGATTGAACTTAACAGTGTACGCATTAGGCAACATTGTTGAGTAAAACTTGTGAGCTAGGAATGATTGATATGATATTAGGGGCAAAATAGTAATTTTAGATTGTCTATCGTATCAGTAGGACACAATGGCCGAAAGACCACCAAGCAACAACACCCATTGGTTGTTGTAACGCATGACGCAAGTTCTTAAGCGCATGACTCAAGATCGAAATGAGGAACCGGTGGAATATAGGGGACTAGCAACATTTAGAAGAAATGACCCGCCTAGGTTCAATGGTTCCTTTGACTCCAAAGGAGTCCAAAACTGGGTCACAAAAATTGAAAAGATTTTTGCAATAATGTCATGTTTAGAAGAGCACAAGGTAAACTTTTCTACTTTCATGTTCACTAGTGAAACAGAAAATTGGTGGAGAATAGTTAAGCCTGCACTTCCCCGAATCATCCATGTCATATCTTGGGAGATCCTTAGACAAAAATTCTAGATAAGTACTTCCCTACCAACTACAAACAAAGGAAAGCAAGAGAATTTTTGGAGTTGAAACAAGGGAACATGATTGTGGGTGAATATGATGCAAAATTTGATGAGTTATTAAAATATTGGCCATACTTTGGAGCTAAAAATGGGCAAGCAATCTGCTCACAATTTGAAATTGGACTGAGGGCAAACATAAAACAAGTTGTAAGGTACTTCTAGATAACTAATTTTCCCACCCTGGTTAGTAAGTGTAAAATTTATGAAGAAGACATCAATGCCCTGCAAGCACAATGAAGAGTCGAAGGTCCACAGAGACATCCCAAGGAGACTTGTAGTCATCAACAAAAGACACCCTATTAGAGATCGTTGGTGTATGGGAATAGGTCAACCAGACCTAGCCAATCTGTGGAGAGTTCAAAGTCAACAGCATCACGTCTTGAAGCTGACATACCTATAAGATGCTTCAGGTGTGGTGGGCCCCATTTCTTAAGAGATTGTCCCCAAAAGAATGTTACTTGCCACAACTGTAGAAAAGTCGAGCATATAGTACAAAATTGTTGGTCACCGAAAAAAGAGGCATCTAGTGTGAAGAAGCTAACACAAAGCCAGGCCTCTAAAAGACCAAAGGTGACAGGGAAAGTCTTTACAATGAGTGGATCTAAGGCTACTCGATCAAATGATCTGATTCGTGAATCAGAAATTGAAGAATAAAATAGCTTAGAGACGGGAATATTAGTTTGGTCAAAGTGATTTGGAGCCCAACGAACGAAGGAGATGATACTTGGGAGTTAACAAGTAGGATGACAGAGTTATAGCCCAATTATTTTATAAATACAAATTTAGGGAACGAAATTTCTCTAAATGGGGTAGAGTTGTAACATCCTACTTTTCAAATAATTAAATTATATTTAAAAAATAGCTTTAAGTCAAAATTTACCTTTTACCATTTAAATATTTTAGTTTAGTTCAATTAAAATTTAGAATTTTAATTTTTCTTAGAAAATATTACCAAAAGAGATTTTATGGAAGAAAAGAAATTATAAAATTAAGAGAAAAGACTTTTAGTAAAATAGTTTAGATAAATTGAAAAATAATAAATATAAATATAAGTAAATAGGAATATTTTGATTTTGAGATAGAAAATAGAATTAGAAATTTTTAAATAAAAATAGAAATAAGAAAGATAAAATAATATGAATTTTAGAAGTAAGAAATTAGGATTTTTTAAATATATATATATATATATCAAAATAAATTAAAATAAATAGAATTATAAATATTTCAGTGAGAGAAAATATATAAATAGAAGAAGATGAAAAATATAAACTGATTTATAGGATTTTTAGGAAAAATCAAAAATAAAAAATAATTATTTTAAAAATAAAAATAGGAAAGAAAAGGAAAAGGAAAATTTGAAAAGAAAAGAGGAAAATAAAATAAGGAGAGGCTGGGTTTGAAACCCATATCCCTGAGGGAGAGGGAGGAGAACTTTTGTCATCAAACTACTAGGCTACTGGTGAGAGACATAAGGAATGAATTGTATATGTGTTATACTTAAGCAAAACGAAATTAAAGGAGAAAATGAGAGGCACAAGAAGGTCTTGAACTTAAAATCAAGAGGAAAAGGGAGAAACGCTGAAACCAATTAGGCTGGAAGTCCATCCACATCAAATAAACTAAGTAAAATGCATATTAAGGTTGCGTTTTGAAAAATTCAGAAAATGAAAAACTAAAAACGCCTCAAAAAGGACTCAAAGGGAAGAACTTGGTAGTCTGCGCTCAGTATCTTAACCGTTGAGCTAGAGTACGTTCAGTGATATTTTACCCCTTTTAATTATATTTGATAAATGCTAAAAACGGATAAACCACCATGGAATAGGTGAGTCACCTCCTTCCTCCTCGAGCCCTTAACTCTGCACTTACTAGCTTTCCGCCATAGCCTGTGTCCTACCCTACGATAGCCATCATCACCCATACTCAGCCAATAAAATAAACATGATTAGACAAAGGAAATCCATAAAATGGACGCACACCGTGGGAATAAGATAGAAGAAAAATAAAAATCTAGATCAATGAACCTTTCTCATTCTACACCTATTCTCCTTAATCGTTGCAAAGACTTGTTCAAAACTTGTCTGAGATCCTTTCCACAAAAAATCAGAAGTAATCGAAGACTAAATTGTGAAATTGCTACTTCGTCGGAACTCACTAGACTTGTCATCAAAAAAATTAAATAGAGGTAGGAGGAATCGTTTATTCTTCGTTTTAATTTTGTATAATTGTTCCTAATGGTATTCCACACCATACTGAACTAGAAATGAGTCAAATTAGGACCAGAATAGGAAAAATCGTTGTGGCAATTTCTCGGGACATCCATGGCTGACGAGCTTATGTTTTCGTTGATTTTGGATCAAAGTTTGAATACTAACCTAGTCTTAAGGTAGAGTAGTTAGTGATTAACTATGTTAATATTGAAAATTTCTTAGTAATAAGGTGAAATCAAATTCTACAAAGAACTCAAAAATTTAATTTTTGAAGAATTATAAACTGTAAGTGTTGAAGGAATTATGGGAAAGGAGATGATTGAGAAAGTTTAGGAGAAGATGTAAAATGATTAGAAAGAGAGGGAGAGGCAGCAGGAGGAGAATGAGCCAGAGGAAGAAGACAAAGACAATTGTATACTTTTTCTAAGGAAGTTGTATACTTTTTCAAAGACAGTTGTGTACTTTTCAAAGACAGTTGTATACTTTTTTTTAAGGAAGTGGTATATTTTTCAAAGACAGTTGTATACCTTTTTTTAAGGAAGTTGTATACTTTTCAAAGACAGTTGTATATGTTTTCTAAGGAAGTTGTATACTTTTTCAAAGACAGTTGTATATTTTTTCTAAAGAAGTTGTATACTTTTTCAAATATAGTTGTATTCTTTTTATAAGAAAGTTGTATACTTTTCAAAGATAGTTGTATACTTTTTCTAAGGAAGTTGTATACTTTTTCAAAGATAGTTGTATGCTTATCAAAGACAGTTGTATACTTTTTTTAAGGAAGTTGTATACTTTTTCAAAGACAGTTGTATACTTTTTCTAAGGAAGTTGTATACTTTTTCAAAGATAATTATATACTTTTTCTAAGGAAGTTGTATACTTTTCAAAGACAGATGTATACTTTTTCTAAGAAAGTTGTATACTTTTTCAAAAACAGTTATATATTTTTTCTAAGGAAGTTGTATACTTTTTCAAAAATAGTTGTATACTTTTTTAGTGGTTGTTGTATACTTTTGGGGCACAATTAGTAATCTGAGGGTGCAAAAAGTAAACCAGAGGGGGGTGAGTTTAGTAAAGGGAGAGGTGCAAAGAGTAAGACAGGAAAGGGAGTGAGAATAGTAAACAAAAAGGTGCAAATAGAAATAATAAAAAAAAATATTTTTAAGTTTAAAATTAATTAGGACAACAAATGTAAAAAAAATAAAAATAGGTAGCATTGAAAAAAAAAAGAATAAGGGAAGAAAGAGTAAGAAGGAAAGTAAGGACATTAATATTCCAAAAAGGGAATTTTTACCCTTGTCTTGTTTTTCTTAATACTCTTGATATATGACTAAAAATTTCTTAATTAAATTCTAACATTAAACAACGTAGAATAAAAATATGAAGAAATATGATATAAGAAAATATAGAAATAAATAACACTAGCAAAAATCTTTTTGCCTTTTCCTTATATACTTGAATTACCATATGATATATTGTTTGGAATTTTGTTTAGCGTTGAACTTTTGATATCCCTATGTTATATGATAATTTATTTTTTCTACTAATAGTAGAGAAATCTGTATGTGGTTGAAAACTATCACGAGATGACAAGTAAATTTCACAAATATCCTATATGAACTAGGAATTTACTCAAACAAAAATTGAATGAAACTGGGGATGGTTATATGAAAGTGAGAATAGAGTTGTACAAGACTATGCTGATGAAATAAGAATGTCAGTACCAAGAAAGCTTGATGACTGGAGAAGAGGAAAGTAGAACGAATCAAAATTCCTAAAGAGTGAGAAATAAGAAAGAAGATTATAAGGGTTGACCACAGAAGGTACCTAAGGAATGTACGCAGGCTTTGGGGAGTCCTTCAGGGTAGATAAGGTGTCAAGTTGTGAACCACTCAGAGTGAAGAATGTATCATAGAACTGGCTTGGCGTCCCCGACAAAGCGGAGCATTACCAAGATTCGATTGAGAGTATCCTGGACCTAGTACTAGGCAGGATATGTACTCCTGATCGTCAACTCAAAATGTAAACTTAGATTATTATTGACACGCTCATGTAACTCCTTGTGGAGTTAATAGCATTGGAGGCTACAACGGGCCCTAAAACGAGTATAATCTCTATTTAGGCATGATATGGTGAGAAGAGACTCTACTATAGATAAAAATGATCTATAAGTGTATGTGTTTGCTTCAGGATAGATGACTCACTCCTACAACCCCCAGATTTTCAAATACAGATGGCGGACGAGTTTCAACCCGTATTCCACTTGACAAAAATACCCTTGGAGGGTCAATAAACGCATGACATGACTGGTGGAGACAATATATTCATGAGCTACTTTAGATTCACTTTTAGACCTCCAAATATTGTAGTCCCATGGCAATTTCATCACATAGATATCCCCGTAGTCCTATCCCAAACCCTGCCACCTAGATATATAAGAGTATCACCGACAATCCAGTAGTTGCTCAACGCACCCAACCACCTCCTCACCAAAACTCTTCCACCGGTTTAGTTCTAATAAATGGTCAAGGTGAAGGAAAGGAATCCTCTAAGGAAGAAGATCCTTCTAAAGGATCTATCTAGGATCTATTTGAAAAAAAAATGATATTACTTATCAGCTTAGAATACCTATTGTTTAATATGCTAGCCAAATACTTTGGTTTATGTAATACTTTGGGTTATGTAATATTTATACTTATATCTAGCCTTTACTTATATAGTAATTTTGAGTATGTTATCAATTAAATTCAAGTTATCTGGATGTGTACGCGCTATTTAGTTTCTTTTCAAATTGTAACCCCTAGCAGGTTAAGTATTAAAATTTACCCACAATAAAATAGTCGAAATGATTTTCTTGAATTAAGGGGCGTTACATATAACACAATGAAAGATTAATCAAGATTCATTTTATTTTATTATTTAATCCTAATTTTCTTTCTCTCTAATTTGGAGTGCACTTGATGGAACAAATAGATTATAAAATGAATATTTTATTATTGCAAAATTTGTTGGAACCAAAGACATAAAAGATGTCTAATATCTCAAAATCTCACACTTTTGATGAGAACAAAAATATTAAATATTGATGGAGTAATAAGTTTTGCTAAGTCATAAAGATGATATGAATGTTTAAAGCATGAAAAGATATATTCCTAAACTCAAAGGCAAAAAATAATTTTAATTAAATATGCATCCAAAGTGTTAATATGGACATAAGTCCAATATTTTCTTAAAGAGAAATAAGCATCCAACATACTAATGAAATATGCATCCAGTGTTTTTATAGCAACACTAAGCGTCCAAAGCGCTAGCAGTTTTATCATTCTAATTAAAATGAAAACATATAATGATTTTTATATTCATAAAAGTTTTCATTTAAACACTTAGTCACGAATATCAAAACTTTCACATTTTTGGATGTTAAGGTTAAAGTACTTTTATATTGTGCATGTGATGTTCTATTTGTTTTTCATATATGTGCTTTAGCATATGAATTTCAAGCATTTAATAAAAAAATAAAAACATCTAAAGGATAAGTAAAGTCTTTAATCAAAATTCAACTTCGATTCAAGATTCTAAGCAAGAAAAAAATTAAAGAATGTGCAAAAAAATAATATCATTTCAAAAGATGTGTCAACATCTTTTAAGAAAGAAAGGGCATTGTTCCTTTTTTCCTCCTTTGTAGATGTCAGAATAAAAGAAAACATGACTAAAGTTCCAATGCATTAAATGAATTCTCATAATGGAAAAATATTAAAGATCGTATCTCACAACAAAAATGTTTACGTAAAGCTTATATAAAACATCAATTGTAAATATCTAAGCAGTTGACTAATGTATATTGGATGCCAAAATGCTAAAAACTCTTTCTTGAACAATCTCCTTTCCCTTGTAGATGTCTTAGAAAACTTGATCAACTTTTATATCGAGGACAATCTTGAACTTGGTGGTCTTCTTAGCAACACAAGTAAATTGACTACCAAGCATAACGGGAGACCTCTTGTTGTAACATCCTGTTTAAAATTTTTTAAAAATAATTCTATATTTTAATTCTTTTGCAATTTAGAATTTTAGACATAAAACAAATGTTATTTAAAACTTAGAAAATAATATTAAGAAAAGAAAAGAAATTATAATTACTTAAAGATTAAAATAATTTGTGAGCAAAATTAATTTTTGGAATAGAAAATTATAAAATATAGATTTAGAAATTATAGATAGTTAAGATTAATGATTTATAATAAAATAGTTTAGATAGTTTGAAATATAATAAAAATAATTTAATTTTGAAGTAGAAAATCATAAAGAAAATAGATTTAGAAATTTTCAAATAAATAGGAAGCATAAGAAAAAGACTAGAAATTAAAAGGATAAAATTAAAATAATAATCTGGATTTTTAGGATAAAAATTTAAATTTTATAATTAAATATATAATTTAAATAAATTAAATAAATAGATTTATAAAAATAAATGAATATTAGATCGGA
>JAMLFT010007273.1:0-15038 GCA_026544285.1 Pachyrhizus erosus
AATCCTGAAAATCTTAATTATTTTTCTTCTACTGATTTAAACTTTATTTTCATAATTATTTATTTTATTTAATAAAATATTTTTTATTTTATCTAAAAATGTTTATTTAATTTTAAAAATTTATTTTAACTCTTGAAAATTATATTCTGATTCTATTCTAATTCTTCTCATTTTTATTCTTCTCTTCCTTAACATTATAAATTTAATTTCTATTTGGAAATTAATTTATATTTCCATCCTTTTAAATTTATTTTAAATTTTGATTAACTAAATTCTTTTATATTTCCTCTTTCCTTCCTCTCATTTTTCTCTTCGTCTTACTCTTTAAACAATATTGACTAGATGATGTCTTTTTCATCGAAAATAAATTCTAAATCCTATTTTAACTAAATAAACTATGAGTAAATAAAGAGGAAAAAGCAAAAGTTTGAAATTTATAATAATATCAAAAGCAGGATGTTACATAATAAATCAAATTTCTAGAAAAATATGATCTCTAATGTTGAATTTTGATGAAAAATAATTCAGAATTGAACTAATGACTTTCAACTAGAGAAGAGGGAAGGAATTGGAGAATTTCAAACAGAATTCAAGCCAAAACCAAGCTCTATTATGGAAAAGAAGCAGAAGAAAGCAAAAATGACCATTTTGTCCTCAAAGGAAAAATTACTAAATTACTGTTGATTCTAAAATTTAAACATTTTGTTGTTTTTCTGTTATTTCAAAAAAATGAACTCATGGCAAAGCTATGATACACCATCAGTAGTTACCTTGTCAGCATAAATGACATCTAGAATGAGAGAAATTTACAAAAAAATAAAGATTTTATGAAAAAGACCAAAATACCTCTAGGTTGTAAATTTGAAATTCTTACTATTTTTGTTATGCTGGTTTAGGGAGAAGGTAGCCATGGTATTCTACATTCAAATTAAATAGAATTATATCATTCCTAAATTAGAAATGTGATAAAATTCCATTAAAATTAATTTTTATGAAAAATAACCAAAATATCCCTAGGGTAAAAATTTAATACTTCTACTATTTTGTTATTTTATTATACACTAGCGTCAAGTAAACCAAATACTGTAATAAATCAAATGAGATAGAATTATACTTAAAAAAAGATGTTTGATGAAAATTACTAAAATACCCTTAAGTTCATTTTTCTAAAAATCTTAAAGTCTTAAGAAATTTCTTGATTTAATGGAATGTATACTTATAGGAAATTGTTTAAGTAAGAATATTGAATCAAACATAAAATTCCATAGGGATAAAATGACTAGAATATCCATTTAATTACCAAAATACCTTTTTTATTAGAAAATAGTCAACCTATTTTCAAACTAAAATCTTAATATCTCATTACACCTTAAATAAATAATAAGTATTAATTATGCATGTTAAGATAAAGAAAATTGAAAGAACAAATGAAATTACCCCTTCATTTAAAACTTAAGAATTTTAACTAGACTCAATAATTACAAATATTGTTCTTATAATTTTCTTTGACGATAAATGAGTTGTGATTGATAATATGTCTTGATTTATTTAAGATTATTTGATTGATAAGTGATAATAACTAATGGATAAACGCTAGGATAGTAGACAGAGTTATGAAGAGTTCGATAAGTCTCTATGACATAATGATCCCTCCCATAGTGTGCTAATTGGCTAGGAAGAACCAAGATGATTCATAAATTGGCCAATTGAGGTTATTATGAATAAATGATTGATATAAGACAAGATTTCACATCGGTAGATGTGAGTTGGATCTTGTACCTAGAGATTTGATCAAAAGAAGGCAGAAAGTAGCCATTAATCGTAATCGTGTAAGATACAAGATTAGAGAAATGAAATGCATTGACTATAAAAGGTACTTAAGGAATGTATGCAAGCTGTGGAAGTCCTTAGGGTGTAAAGGTGCGAAGTTTGTGGGTCGCTCTAAAAAAAGAGGGTCACATTGAGCTGGCTTGGCAACCTCGACGTTGTAGAGCATTATCAAGATCAGTGGAGAGTATCTAAGTCTTGTACTAGATCAGGATATGTACTCTCGATCGTCACTCAAAGTTGCAAATTAAGGATAAAATAATACGTTTCGCATAAGTCCTCAGGAGTCAATAGTAAGAGGCAGCGAGATGCTCTAATGCGTTAGTAATATATGTAGGATACGTAATGGTGAGTTGAAAGTAAGCTTTTGCAGGTACGCCATTATATATGTTTCATGAAGAATAAATGACTCACTCTTACAAATCCTACATTTTTAAGGATAAGATGATTGACGATTATCGTCCCTTGTTTCACCTATCTATAACACCTCTATGGAAGATGGACTAGGAATCCCCTATACCGGTTAGATATCTACACCGGATATGTCCGATTCACTTTGTTTCCTGTCGATCCCCTTTCAACTTCTATACCTAGTTAGATAGATTTCCCTATAAAATTAACTTAAGTTGTACCTCCCAGATTTTCAGATTCTCCTCCCAGAATCCCATCACACCCTAGAAGAAGGCGACCAAATAATTCCAACCAACCTTTTACCTCTGCTCTCACTAGCAGCAGACCATTTACGAGGAAAGAATCTTTTGAAGAAGATGATCAGTCTGAGAACTCTAAAGACAAAGAAGAATCTTAAATTTCAATTTCTATCATGTATAAGTAATGAAACTTTTGATGTATATTGATGTAAATTAATGAATGAAAGTTAATATTCAACTACTTATCTAATTGTAATTAAAACTCATAATTGAATCCCACTGGTGCATTTTGGATTTTTGCTACTTTTCTATGCCTTGACATCATATGTGCTTATATACACAAAAACACGCTACCCTTTCGCAAGTGGGCTCACACCTCAACGGCAATAGCGTTGCTCTCCTTCCCTAACTCTAGTTCAAGCCTTGCTTGGTGTGCTCCTGGTCTTCTATTTCCTTTTTCTTACTTTTATATAATTTGTATTTATGTACATATTTATTATTATTTTTAGATTTAATTCTTTATTATTTTAAAATTCTAAAATTCAATTATAACTAGTCTTTTATATCTACACACATGCATTCAAATACTACACATTTATTTATTTTTATTTATCTTAAGTGAATAAACATATGTATATTTTATTTTAGTTTTTATTGCTTACATTATATATTTATATGTATATATACACAAATTAAAATTTATTTATACAACTATATTTATATATATATTATTATTACATATGTTACATAAACCAAAGATTTCTTAATTTTGTATTTAATCCATTATTCATTCCTTAATTAATTAATTAATTTTCATTACACAAATTATCCTAATAATAATAATTACTTCCCTAAAATTTATTTGTGCACCAAACAAGCAACAATAATAATACTATCACTAATGAAACATCAATACCATTAAAAAGAAAATTTTCCAGACAAGTTTTATCTCTTGAATTCTTTACTAAAACTATTGTTCACATTCTAAATAATTATTTATTTTTATTACGTACTATTTTCTTATTTAATTATTATTATTATTATTATTATTTTATTTTATTTTAAAATAGGATGTTACATTGAGTCTATGTTTTCTCTTTTATTGTATTTATAGATAGACCTAGGATTCAAATTTTTTGTATGTATTTAGTCATCTAGAACTTTCTGCCACAATTATTTTGGCTCATTTTAGGAGTGAGTTTTGCATTATCCATGGGAGCTCATATTGTTATTTTGATTTTTCCAGTTTACACTTTGCATATTACATATATATATATATATATATATATATATATATCATATAAGGTTGTCTTATATTTCTTGTTTCTCCTAAGTTGTATTTAATTGTGAAGTCACATTATTTAACTATATTTCATTAATAAGATTTGTTTTAATCATTATACTTTTCTTTCTTATTTTACCTTAACAAATAAAAAGTTTAAAATTTTTTGCCAAAAATTTTGCCCATGGTTTCTTGAGTTTAAATATTTCACGAAATTAAATGAAATATATTTTTTTAAAAAAATTAGAATAAAAAGGTATTTAAATAAGTGTTATAAACTATAATTTAGGACTTTACATTATTTGGCATGTTGCTCTTGTATTTTTTAGTCTAAAAGGCATGACTATCCATTTATATGTCCTTAAAGCATTAGGATATCAAAATGTAGTTTTTGAAATGTCTTGCTCAATAATATAAATCTAATTATATCCATAATATCTATTTATTAAACTCAAAATTTCATTATTAGTGGTAGAATATATCATCATGTCCGTAATAGGCATGAAATATTAATCCTTTGGAGTTGCTGAGTGTAACTCTTGAAAATTTATACAAACCCTAATCTTTCCATTTTTCTTAATGATAGGAACAATATTAGAAATTCATTCTACATACCTAGTTATTCAAATTAATTTTGCTTTAAGAAGTCTTTTGATCTCTTATTTTATTTGGCCACCACTTCTAGTGCAAATTTTCCAGGTGCTTGTTCAATTAGCTTTTTCCCTTCTAAGATTGGTAACCTGTGTTTGACTAGTTCTCTTTTTGACCTTGGCATGTCATCATATTTCCATGAAAAACAATCTTTATATTTATGTAACAATTGAGAATTTTCTTTTTAAGCATAAGATCAAGAAGTTTGTTAACAAATGCTGGCTTTTTATGTGTTTCATCTCCTAGATTTATTTCATCTAAAGGATCCTAAGCTTCCATCTTTTTTATACATGGGTTCATGGATTTCTCAAATCCTAGAGGAAAATCATCATAAATGCAATCAAGTTGTTGTCCTTCATCGAAGGTATTATACTAGAAGGATTGTTATCTTTTTCATTAGAAGTTATAGTGGTAGAAATATCTTTATTTATGAGCTCTTGTTGAATCTCATCATGTTTTATGGCCTTAACAACCATGTCAACTTTTCGAGTCATTTCATCTTTTGATTCACTTTTGGCTATAGTGGCTGAAACTAGTTGCTTTTCAGCCATATAAGCCAAAATTCGAGCATAGTAGCTCAAATATGTATTAGGATCAGTCATCATTTTTCTATTTTGGCCGAACATTTATTGGCCTCTTTTTTGGTAATGAACCTTTTTTCAGGATTTCATTTTACATATGAAGGACTTGAACTTTTGTCAATGAAAGATTTCGTATTTTTTAAGTCAAATGGAGTTTTCCAATCCAAGCCAATGATTTTGTCAATTGTTCTATAATCATTGCATAAGAATTATAAATTGCTTAATCTACTTAAATTATTTCAAATTGTCCTTCCTTGTTCCAAAGAAATACTTTTAAGTGAATGATAGAAGGGACAACCCCTACTCCATGAATCCATTCTCTCCCAAGTAAAATAATAAAACTTGCTTGAAAAGGAATAACAACAAAAATAATAGGTCAAATAAAATTACCTACTTCCAAATTCAAAACAATTATCCCATCAATGCTAGATGATTTGCCACTAAAGTCAACCACCATTATGTCATGGGGGATTAAATCTTCTAATTTCTTCCTAAACTTTTTAAACATAAATCTAGGAAGTATATTTATGGTAACACTCCCATCAACTAGGATCCTATCTATTTTAATTCCTTCGATAAAGGTAGTCGAGACAAGAGGCTTCAAATGAGCCTTCATTTCTTTAGTAGGTGGCTCAAATATGTTTTCTAACTTAACATTATCTACTTGTGTTTCTTATACTATTTTCGGTTCCAGTTTGAAATATTCAAAGAAATCTTCATTTTCAAAATTTTGTTCATTTGAGAAGATTCCCTAATTTTTCTCATAAATAGTTGGTAAGATAGAAATCATACCATTCATATTATAAAGAAAATAATTGAGTTCAGATGTCTACTTACCATTTGTCATCTAATTGCCTTTAGTTTTGGGACCACCCTTTATATTATTTATTTGGGCCACTTCTTGCATATTCTTATTTACGACCTTTCTCATCCTTTAATGTCGCCATCATTGAGTCTTCGACATTTGATTTACCCAAGAAGGTCTAGGGTAATAACCCTATTGAAAATCAGAATAGTAAGGATGAAATTATTTTTTATAGTGCCTAAATTTACTCAAAAATGCTTCATTCATGTATCTTCCTAGGTGAAAAGTAGTCTCCAATTTAGATGTGGTGCCCTACTTGTTTGATTAATCCATATATTATTAGGTACCTTAGCATAAGGTGCGTAAGTGGACTTGCCCTTATAATTAAAAACACGATTTTGTACTTGTTTCTCAAATACTTGTTGAGGTTTGTTGCCCTTTTGTATCAATTTTCTAGCTTGCCTTCAATTTTCTTTTATTTCGAATCTTAAAAGATTCAAATGCCTTAGCTATTGCTTTATTGAAAACAACACTACATCTAGGGCACAACATAACCTATTTATTTACTTCTTTCTTCTTTGTTAAAAAGTCAACTAGTCCCTACATGTAGGAATATACTCTTAACTTCTATTTCATATTCTACAAAGACCTTTTTCAAACTCTTTATATGTTATAATGTTAATTGCTTTGTCCATCTTGATGACATCTTTAGTGATGTCCAAACATCCTCAATGATATCTAACGTTAAAATCTAGTGTGGCTCAACCATGGAAACCTGAGTTTGAAGTGGATCTAAGTTCAGTTTCATAGTTTTCTCTTTGAATTTCAACTGACCTTCTAGGATAGCTTTCTTAATCATGTCCTTGAAACGTACACAATCATTAGTCAATATGATTTGCTTGTCTTTTAACAAAATATTGAAGATTTTATTCACTTTTATAACATCTAAATTATATATTTTCTTCGCTATTTTGTCTTTGACTTATCTAAGGTTTAGCAACTAACAAGTATATGGTGGCCCAAGTTTGTGTTTGGCTAAATTGATTTCATTACCATCTTCTAACTCTTCTAAATCTACATCGATTCATCCTCCAAATTATCTACACAGGCCATTTTTTCTCTTCTATGAAAATTTTCCATCCTCTTTTGCTTATTTTTCTCAAACTGTAATTGTTCGATTCTTTAAACTTTTTTGGCTAGCTGGGTCACGTCTCTAGGTTGTTGGTTTATTAATTTCTTTTTAATAGAAAATCCAAACCTGATGACGCCATTCTTACCAACTCATGCTTAGGAATTAGAGTATAACATTGAGAATTTAATTGTCTACATCAATTTAAATAATTATCGGTTGTTTCCATGTTATATCTCTTAATACTCATTAAATCTACTAAACTAACTTTCATTTCTCCTTTAAAGTATTGTTCATGGAACATTATTTCTAATTGATTCTAGTTATAAATTGAGTTGGGGGAAGAGTAGTAAACTAAGTGAATGCATTTTTAGTTAGAGAACTCAAAAAATATTTCATCCTTAAATTCTCATTTGGAGATACATCTTTGGATTCCATTCAACACCTACGTATGTGTTCTACCATAAATTCTCCTATTTCTCTTGAGAATTTAGCTATTTTATAACCTTTAGGGAGTTCTATTTATAACATGAACTCTGGGAAAGCCGATATGAAGTACAACTAATTGTAATATCCCAATTTGAATCCATGTTAATTGAGCATTTATTCTATCATGAAATTAATATTCAAAGGATTAGGAATGTTTTGACTAATCATTCTAGATTGTTTTTGGCTTAGCCTAATCTATGGACCTTCAAGCCTTCGTGTAGTCATGTTTTATTTTGGTCTCAATTGACCATTTAGGAATTATTAGTTTGTTGTAAGTTTTTCACTTACCCCTTGAGTTACATTTGTTTTTTGATCTAGCCTTTCATTTTGGGTTTGCAAAATTGCTAATGCTTCTAAAACTCAAGCCATTTGGTTGGCCAATAATTAAAAACTATCATTGGTATTTTGTACTAAATGATTTAGTACTATAGTTAATTGGGATGATAAAACATTGATCATATCATGGTTGCTATGATCTAGTTGATGTCTTAATGCTATCAAGCTACTATCCAAAATTCCTATAGATAAATTGTTATTATGTGTATATCTACTCATTGCTTGCATTTGGTCCATGTCATATGCATAAGCATTATTAGGGTCTATATTATTTTGATTATTTCTCATTTGAAAATTAATTAAATTTTGCCTAGATAACCTATTAATAGAATGAACTTGAATTAATTCGACCCGTATCTCTTGAGGTCTCCAACTAGGCATTTCCTATGGATATCTAGTATTTGTTGGGGTTCCATTTTGATTAACACATAAAGGATTTCCTTGATAGGAAGATCCTGCCCCCAATGTTGGCACAATTGAAAATGGGGAATACTTTCTAAACTTGTATTTGTTGTCACATTTGCATGTGTCAAGATTGGACTTGAAATGCAAGTCGGAGCAACTTGCAATACAAGTACTGTGTTTGAAGTGTTTGTAACTATAACTGTTGGGTAATAGTCGACAAAGAATGTATTAGGGTTTCTGATATTATAACATTATTATGATTATTTTCATTATTTGCATTATTGTTTCTTTGCCCCTATCTCCTTTGGATTCCTTGATCATTAACCCTTATTCTTCCACTTCTTAGTTTCATACACAACAAAACTTGACTAGTTGGAAAAGCAACCAACATTGTCCCACCAAGCGTGCCTATATGTTTGTGGTAGAGTTTTGTAAAGAAAATATTGATAATTAAATTCTTCAACAAAATTATTTTAAGTCAAACAAATAAATGTTTAAAAGGGACTTAAAATTGTTGTGATTTATTAATTCATTTTGGTTAAACTAGTAGCCTACAAATTGCTTCCAATGAGTGTGTTGTGTGATAGTATGTCGAGAGTTTTAATTTTTATTTTGCATATGAATATGAAGTTCTCAAATAGTTTTTTTTGTTAATAACCAATTAGTATGAAAGACAAAAGAAAAAATGTTCATGAAGATAATTCCTCCATAAGTCTAAAAAGGATTTTGAGAAGAAATGAAGATTGGGTGGAAGTAAAGTTTGAAGAAGAAATAAAGAAAAAACAAGAGAAAAAGCAATAAATTGATTAAACTAAAGAAGATAAATTTTCACAAATTTTGGGTTCAAAACATAAATCTTGGTTCCTAGAGTTACATTATGTAGTCTTTGATTGTTTCAATGTATGTTATTTAGTCAAGAATTTGATGTGAATGTTTGAACTGAGAGTATTAGTGCATCTTGACTAACCTATTTATGAGGTATTCAATGAATGTTCAAATTCACAATAATTTGACTTGTGTATACAATTATAAAAATTGCCTTAACTTGCCATAACTTCCTATAACTTGCCTTAGAATTCAAATAATTGAAATGTAATCTCTAATGTGGGACTCGAACACTCGAATGCAATTTCTATCATGGAATTTCAAACACTTGATTTTACTCATAGTTTTTGACTTGTCTTGATCTTCTAGTTCTCACATAGACCCAATATAGTCTCCTGAATTAGCTCGATATGCTTTGACTATGCATTATACGCTTCTTTTAATTTCTTATTTTTGAAGTTGTCTTCTTCCTTCTTTTTCAATCTCATTCAAATTTTCCTTTTGAAAGTTGTTTTCAAAGTAATATTCCAATCATTTTATATTGTAACCCTATCAAGGGGACAAACAATTCAAGGATGGAGAACGAAGGACACAAAACCAATAAGTCTCTCATGTTTAAAGGAGTCAACTATTACTACTAAAATAACAGAACAATAACGTGTCTTGAATCATGTCACATTGACATGGTGGACATGGTGAAGATAGGAAACTACATTTCCATGAATGCTAATGGGATTCCCAAACATAAAAGTGACTGGATAGAGGATCAAAAAGTCATATTCTTTCTCAATTCTAAAGTGAGAATTCCTTGTTATGTGCTTTGTCGAAGAATAAATATTCCAAAGTTAGTGGATTCAAAAGTGCTAAACAAATATAGCACACCCGTACTATCACATATGAAGGCATTGACATAGTTGAAAAAACAAACTCAATTTGCTTGTCAAGTTGTTCAAGATGGAAGATAATAACGATGTCTAAACCATGTTTAGTTGAGTTTAGACGATCCTTATTGAGCTCTAAGCTTTAGGCAAACATTATGAGCATTTTAATCATGTCGACAAAATCCTCAACAGCTTGCCTAAGATGTGGAGACCTCAAGTTGCAACTATTTAGATGTCTAAGAATTTAGAACAAGTCTCATTAGAGGAGTTAGTGGGAATTCTTAGAATCCATAAGATCAAGTTTGATCAAGAATAAGGAAAGAAGGGCAAATCCAAAGCTATGCTGGTAGATGAATCCATTAGTGACTAGAGTGATGAGGAAAACTTAGACGATGATGAGATTTCCTTCATCTTAAGGAAGTATCACTCTATGTGAAGAAAAAAGGATTTTGTAGGAAAAACTATATAAAGAAGTTTCCCAAAGAGTCCAACAAAAAAATACCCATAACTTGTGATGAGTTTAGGAAGCTTGGACACTTCAAGTGTAAGTATCCACAACTTGCCAAAGAAAAAGACAAAAGATGAAAAAGAAAGTCTTATTCAAGAAAAAGAAGAAGGTTTAATAGTCACGTGGGATGACCTAGACGAAGATACATATGACGAAGATACATTTGACAAAGAAGGTAATGGGGAAGTCAATCTTTGTCTTATGACAAACATCTCCCCAAGTGATTCTAATTTTGATGAAGAAGATGATAAGGTAAATTTCTCTAAGTTACAATCTTTAAGGGAAACTTATCATGAAATTCTCTCTAACTAGTCTTTTCTGTCTAAAACCTATAAAGATTTAAAGAAAAAGTTTTCCAAACGTTCAAAAGAGCATGAAGCTCTTATTTCAAAACACAAGGATTTAGAAGAAGAGAAAGTCAAACCTAAGGAAGATCCCTCATCAAAAGCAAACTTAGAAGAAGTTGAGAAACTTCAAGCTAAAGTTAGGAATATGAAGGAGAATCTCTCAAAATTTGTATAGAAATCAAAGAATCTATCCAAGATTCTAAGACACTTAAGACATTCCTCAAACAAATTAGGTTTTGGATATAAGAAATAGAAAATCATTCATAATAAACATTTTTTTTCATGTTATTATTGTGATAAACCTGGACATATAATGTCTAAATGTAGACACCTACCTAAGAGAGGTAATTCTCAAACCTCTAAGTCTAACAAGAAAGGGCTCGACTCTATTTGGATACCTAAATAAAAAATTATTCTTATTTAAAATTTGCTTAACAATAGGAAGAAAACTATCATCCTAGTATCATATAGTGAATGCTTGCAACACATGATAGGATAAAAGTGTTTGTTAAGCATCAAGGCAAGGAATGGTGGAATGTCACCCTCAACAAAAATAAAAAAGTAAGGATAATAAGGATAGGTACGGTAGCTATGCTCTCCTCTACTTCTATTTATAACTTTCTTCTTATTAAAAGACTAAGACATAATTTATTGAGCATAAGTCAATTGTGTGATAGTAGATATGATGTCTCTTTCAACAAAGATCTTTGTATAGTCAAAAAACAAGGATGAGCCTACCTTGTTTACTTCCTAGGAATTTATCATGACTTCTTTCTGCCAAGAACACCTCAACAAGATGGTGTGATAAAGAGAAAGAATAGGTCATTTTAAGAAATGGCTAAAACCATGATGAATTATAACTCCACTTCTAAACACTTCTAGGTTGAAGTAGTGAATACTGCATATTATTTACAAAACAAAATATACATAAGGCTTATCTTAAAAAGACTCATGTTGAATTGTGGAAAGGACAAAAACTCAACATATCTTACTTTCACCTATTTGGATGTCAAAGTTTCATTCTCAACACTAAGGACAATCTTGGAAAGTTTGACTCTAACTATGATGAAGGAGTCTTATTGGGTTATTTTGAAATGTCTAAAGCTTATAAAATATATAACTCTAAAACTTTAGTTGTAGAAGAAGCCATCCATGTGAGGTTTAATGAAAACATACCTAGTAAGAAATTATTAGAGCTAGATGATGACTTTGTAGGAATGAGGTTAAACAACATTGCTTAAATGTCCAACACAAAGAAAAATGCCCACTATGATCTAGCAGATATTTAAAAGGAAGAAAGAGAACCAATAGGACAGAACTAACAAATTGGAAATTATTATCTAAAGGGATAAGTCATTTAAGATGTCCAAGATAGAGTCAAAACCATACCCTGTTTTAGAGAACAAGCTCATGCAATTATAATCTCTAAAATAGAACCAAAGATTGTGGATGATGCTCTACAAGATAATAGATGGATAAAGACCATGCAAAAGGAACTAGACTAGTTTCAAAAGAATAATGTTTAGAAACTTGTTAAACTACCCAAGGACAAGTCATTCATAAGAAAAAAAATGTGTATTTAGAAACAAATTAGACAAATTAGGTAGGGTTATGAGGAACAAGGCTATACTTATAGCCAAAAGGTATTCACAATAGAAAGCATTTTCAACGATGATGTATGTAGAGTTTGAGATGAGCATTATGGGGGAATTAAAGTTCTTCCTTGTGTTACAGATCAAGCAAACCAATGAAGGTATACACATACATCAAATGAAGTCTGTCAAGGAGCTGTTGAAAAAAATTCTAAATGGAAGATGCTTAGTAGATGAAGACTCTTATGCATCCTACATCAATCCTTAGGATAGATAATGATTCCAAGAAAGTATATTAAACTCTCTATAAAGGGATCATAAGATCTCTTCTCTACCTCACAACGCCCAAATGATATAAGAGAGGTACATTTAATAACAACAAAACAAATTTTTAAATATCTTATTGGAACTACTAATCTTGGTCTTTGCTTAAAAAAGAATGAAACATAAAGATTAGTAGATTTTTGTGATATTGATTATGTTGGAGACAAGATAGAAAGAAAAGCACTAGTAGTGGATGTCATTTCATTGGTGGAAATTTAGCCTCTTAGACATCCAAAAGGAAAACAACAATAACTTTTTCAACAACAAATGTAGAATATGTCTTAGTTGCAACATGCTGCTCATAACTTCTATAGATCAAACATTAGTTTGAGCAGTACAATATATTTAAGAGTAAAATTTCTATCTTTTGTAATAATACTATTGCTATTAATCTTTCAAAAAGTCCCACAATGCATTCTCATGCTAAGCATATTGAAATTAAACATCATTTTATTTGAGATCATGTTTAGAAAGGGATAATGGATCTATAGTTTGTAGCCACTAAAAGTCAACTTGCTAGTATTTTCACAAAGCATCCTCTTAAAGATAGATTGATTATTCTATGAAAGTAACTTGGAATGGAACGAGTAAAAGAATGATTAATATCAATATACTTATGTTTATGGAACAAGTGTCTATGAACTAGACATCCTTAACACACTTGTGTCCTATGCATGTATCAACATGTAAGATGTCCAATATAAGGAATTACATTTTTTTGTGCATGTGTTTATGAGCAATTGTATGCATAAGACAAATCCTCTCTATGTATTAACTAATAATAATTTGATCTTTAAGGCTACCGTGATGAGTCACTTCACAAAAATCACCTTGAACACAATTATCCAAAACTGCCTAACCACGCCTCATCATGGCGCATTTATTGCGCAACAAACACATTTTATCTTTCCTCATTTCAAATTCGAGCCAAAACCGTTTCGATTGCCTAAACCTAACTCTACTAATAGGAATTGAGAACTCAGAGTGTTTCTTTCCTCACCTTTGCTCTAAAAACAACCAAAGTTTCTAAAATCCTCGTGCTCTCTAAAACTTCTAAACTCAGAAATGATCACTCAAAACATCGGGGACTCTCTTGCAAACCACATTATTAATCCTATCAACATGAACAACGTAACCATCAATGTTGAGTACTACTTCAACATTGATTTTCTATAAAAGATTAAATTGAATATCAAGGACATGATTACTAGTTATGGTATCCTTAGTTATTTTCACCTAAAGGAGGTGATCATGCCTGAATTACTAAGAGCCTTTTGAAAGATTTCCAAATTCTCAAGCTCTATGGAAATCCATGGTGAATTTTTGGGGAAGAAGATCTTGATTGACCCTAGGACGATTATAATTGCCATCGAATATGCACATGTTAAAGCCAACATCAAGCATGGTTGGGACATACCCTATAGAGAATCCAATATTATAGAGAAAGGTACTAATGGGTGACAAGTACTAAGAAAGGCTAAACTATGTTAATCTTAGCCATGAAGGGAAGGTGTTCCAATATATTTTGAGCAAGGTCATCCTTCACAAGGTTGGTTTGAAGGATGGTCTCACTCCTATCCATAAATTCGAGTTATTCCATCTACTCGAAGGATTGTCTTTTAACCTTCCTCACACCATCTACATGAAACTCACTAGAAACATGAAATGCTAAGGTGAAAGTAAGAACATAACTTATGCGACTTTGGTAAACAAGATCCTATGGGAAAATAAAGTCTACAATACAACGTGTACCTAAACAAGGGAATGAAAGCTTAGGTAACTACTCTTTGAAAAATCTATCCTTGGACAAATGAGTTTAGGTTGAACGTAAAAAAACATATTTAAAGAGTATGTCGAGGAGCCATAACAACAGTAGTAGGAAAATGAAGAGAAGATGAATATGAAATCACGTTTGGTGAAGGAAGAAGTCTTTGACCTCTTTGATTTGGTCAAATTGGAAAAGGCTTACTAGGACAAGACGACTCACCCTAAGACCAAGCCAATGTAGACAACCAAATGACTTAGGTTCAACCCTGTTGATAACACGTATATGTCCAAGTGTAACATCCTATTTTTTTTATTTATATAATGAAATTATAAATTTAAATTGGGAAATTTGTCTTTTTTTCTTTTTAACTTAGCTTAGAATTTTATTTCCTATAGGAAGAATATTATCTATTTAGTATATAATATTCTCGAAAGAAAGAAAGAAAGAAAAAGAAAAAGAAAGAGAGAGAAAGAAATTTTAGTTAGTTAAAGAATTAAATGAAAAATTGTAATATATCAATCAAAATTTAAATAGAAAATAGATCCTTGAAATATTTAGATAAAATTAAAATAATAGAGGGAAAGAATAAAAATGAGGAAAATCAGAATATAATTTTTAGAAGTTAAAAATAAATTTTT
>JAMLFT010007274.1:0-15038 GCA_026544285.1 Pachyrhizus erosus
TTAGCATATATTATTTTATAATTAAAAATATTGATAAATTAAATTTATCAAATTTATATATTAATAATCATTTTAAGAATCAATTTTGATATTATAGATTTAAACTATCATTCAAATTTCTAATTATATTCCTCTTCCTTACAATGAGTAGATTAATACTCAAATTGTTATTAAAATAATATTTTATTAATATTCAAATTTATTTAATTAATATTAAGTATAATAAGATATGTACATACCATTGTTAAGATAACAAATAAATAAATAATATTATGTTTTTTTTATAATAAAAGTTTTAAATATATTTTATTTTAATTCATGTATCTTTATCATTAATGAAATAATTTGATTAATTTTAAAAAATTCACACATATATATAATGAGGATTAACATTACACTTTATAGCACATTTTTTATTATAGTTATTTTTAAAAGATTATAAAGTCATGAATAAAAATTTATTAACTAAGAAAGGAAACTTATAAAATATTTAGTTTCAGATGCTAGATATATTTTTTTGGTTTTGGTAATAAGTTAATAGTATAATTTTCAGATCACAGACGCCATTTCATACATTTCAATGATTTTCCAAGTTCTCTATTTATGTATGTTTGGATATAAATGATCTGATTTGTCTCTAACTAAACTTAAATTCTAAAATGACTCCAATACTCGTATTACTTTTATGTTTATGTATTGAAATGTGTAGAAGCTCTATTGAAGACCAAGAAAACAGTTCTGAAACATATATCTTTTTACAGAATATTATTAATTTTTAACCAATTAAATTTATTTAGATTTGTGGATGAAAATAGGAAGAAGAAAAGGAAGTGACAACGGAGCACTTGCTTGGACTTGGGAGATTCCGAGCCCAACGGAACATAACATATGATTTGGTGATGAATATAAGTGTAAGGTGTCACCGTCTCAGGACGAATCCTCACTCTCACAGCAAACACACCAACCCACCCATCCATTGTGTTCGCTTCTTGTGGGTGGTTTAGGACATTTCACAAACACCTCTCCTCCAATCTCAATTTTCATTTCCACTCTTCACTCTTCACTCTTCACTCTTCACTCTATTATAAATTCCCTTTCACTTTGCTTCCTCCGCCGCTTTCTCTCTCTTTCTCGTTCTCGCCTCCATGACTTTCACCATGGATTCTGTTTCGGTGTTAAACCCTAAACTCTCCCATTCCCGTTTCTCTCTACCTTTCAATAGGTCCCCCCATTCCCTCAACTTCCACCCCTTACTCAAACCCCGCCCCCTTAACGCCGTTCCCCCTAACGGCCTCGCCGCCTGCTTCCTCACCCTCCACCGACGCAAACAGTTGACGGTCGCTTTCACAGCTTCGCACCAAGACTCGGTAAGATCAAAACCAATTCAGAAATGTTACTTATACACCAATTTGTACAATAAAGATAGAAAAACAAAGAGAATTTCAGATATAAATTGTTGTGTATGTATCACGTCTTCAATAAACTACTAATTTAGTTAGTTAGTTACTACGGAAGTGTTTATGATGTGGTGATTTGGATTGGAGAATTGTGTAGGAACACGGAGAGGTTGAAGTGGAGAAGGAGCGTGACGTCCACGCGGGTTCCCAAGAGTCGCAGGAAGCGTGGAAGCAGGCTCTGGACACGTTCAGGGAACAGGCGGAGAAGTTTCAGGGCGTTTCTCAGGAGGCTTATGAGTTGTACTCTAAGAAGGCCATTGTCATTCTGAAAGACAGCACGGAGCAGCTGAAGGTGCTGGCGGATAAGACCAAGCACGAGTTGAGTGTGGCAGCGAAGGAAATCACCGACGAAGGGAAAGAGTATTTGTCTGCAGCGGCGGAGAGTTCGCCGGAGGTGAAGGATATTGTGGAGACGTTTACCTCGCCGTCTGAGGATATCCAGAAATTGTCTGGGCTGAGGGACTTCTATGTTGGTGTGCCTTATGGTATGAAACTAGCAATAACTTTGTTTTGCGTGGTTGAGTTTTATATGGGATGATGTTTTGATGAATGTTGCAGCTCCTTTAGAAAGTATGTGAAGAGGCATTTGAATGTATGATGAATCCGAGGTTCCTTGATATAGATGCGATTTGTTAGAAAGTCACCTTAATTGTAGTCATCCTTGGAAGTTAAGAAATGAGAATCTTGTCTGACTATTCACTGCTTTTTACCGTTTTACCAGTGAATGGTCAAGCAACATTCTCATTTTTTGATTTCCAATTTGTCAAGTTTTTATAACAAGAATTTGTACCAAATATCAATGCTCATATGTTGTAGATGACTCAGTCATGTTCACTTGTTAGGAGGGGGTGGTGGCCAATGATGACTAGAGTTGATAGTTGATAAGGATTAGCCTTTGATAGGAGCTATATATTGCTGATAATGATTGGTATTAATGGGCATTATACTCTAATAAAGGTATAGACATATAGTTCATATAGGGACTGATTTTGTTGGAATTTTTTTTGATGTTGGGATGGTGTAAAGGGCCTGGCTTATGGGCCTCAATATCAATTCCCTATAGACATCATCTTGTTGTGTAATGATATGACTTCTATTATGTTGACTGGGAATATTTTATTGTTCTATTTCCCTTCCCATATACTGGGTTTAATATTTTTGTCATATTCCTATTCTTTGCAGGTTTGATGCTTTCTCTTGGTGGCTTCCTTTCCTTTATGGTAACCGGCAACATTGGGGCCATAAGGTTTGGGGTGATTCTAGGTGGTGTCCTCCTGGCTTTAAGCATTTTAAGCCTGAGATCATATAAAAATGGACGCACTTCTCCTCTCGCATTGAAGGGCCAAGCTGGTAAGATCACATGCTTTCTATTTAACAGAAGATACTACATCTAAAAGAATTACAAAAATAAATGTGTTTGGATTTGCTTAAATTTAGGGGATTACTTGTTTTTTGTTCAACTTCTCTTTTAGTAATATTTTTATTATAAACTATCGAATGCAAAATAAGCTAATTGAAACACATCTTTTCCACTTTATTTGTCTTTTATTTCTATCCTTATTTGTTTCCTCTCTATTTGACTCCTAATCAAAACAGAGCATAACTGGGTTATGAGAATATGATAATTAGCTCATGTTTGAGAGCTGATTATTTTTGGGAAATAATAATTTTTCTAAAGTTTTCTCAGGAAGCTGCAAAAAAAAAAAAAGGATTACTTTCTCAAGTAAAGTTGAACCAAACTTGTCCAAATTTCATCCTGATTAGGTTTGCAACAGTATTGTACTATTATGCAAGCAATATGTTTAATTGTAAAATAGATTCAATTGGTTTTATGAATGTAACAAACTTGTATGCAAGAATTTTATATATTGATGAAAACTGGGGGGAATTGAATTTAATATTTTCATCTAAAATCAGAGTTGCTGCTGCTACTTAAACAGTTCAATTGATAAATTTGTGTTTGGGGAATTTCTGACTACTCATTTTTTTTAAAAAAAATTCATTTGTGCTTCTTTTTGTTTGTTTTTTTAATCTTCAAATATGAGTTGGAAACAAAAAGTAGCCTCTGCCTGTCTACTTAACCATTGTAATGCTAACTTGAACTTGTTTCAGAAAACTTGCATAATTTTAGGGTTTAATGTTACTTTTCTGTATAATTGATGCCTTCTGTCTTGGATTATTATTTTTTATATGAAATCCATGGTATTTAAAAGCTACATACTTTAAATCCTGACTACTTCAGGTTAACCTGTGTTGTGTGGACCCATTTAAGGGGGCAAAACTCTCCTATTGCCTATTTTTTTCCATCCACAAGACTTGAATAGGAGACTATTTGTTTTTGTTTGCAATATTTTAAATACTCAACAGATTGTAGCCAAAGATATATTATAATTAAAGAAGAACAAGACATTCGTTACACTTTAATACATGATGACATTATGTTATCCTTAATATTTAACACAAGTACACAACATCAACTTTATCATTGATTGCATAGATCAATTGTTTCAACTTAATAAGTGGTTTTGAAATCGAGTGTTGGACATGTAGCTTTATTAAATACTAGAGGAAGAGTTTTGTCACCAATAGTGATCCTATTTGATTTTAGTAGGATTGACTCTCATAGAGAATATTGGTAGTCTCATACTAAAAACAAAACTCACACACCATGGACTGTTTTTTTTTTTTCAAAATCTAATTATGTCTATTAGTTTCCAGAATAGCCATGTATTTAAACTTTTCAATTGTTTATTTGTTTGTTTCTCTATCTTTAAGCTTATTTTAAATTACCTGTTGGACTTGCAGCTATAGCAAGTATATTGTTTCTACGGGAGATAAGCTCAATAGGCAAAGTAAGGCATTCTTTATATTAATATTTATCAGAACTAAATTAACTTTCATGCCAATAAAATTAATTAGTTTCAAACTTTTGATAGTTTCTCATTACTGTTTTCTTTTTCCCAGGGATCATCTTATTTCACCGCCTTGGTCAGGTACTTGAAACTTAATTATTTTTAACTTGTATGAGAACATTTTTGTCTTCATTTTGGAGTTAATTGTTACACTAGCTTTTTTGTTTTCCCTCTGTAGCATTTACTGATAATCTTAGGAACTTGCTGCTATTTCATGTTTTGCACAAACTAAGACCCTTGGATTAAAATCAGATTTTGGCTATGTTTTACAAGGCATTTCAGCTAACTTTTAACTTTTTTTTTAGTTGAAAAGCTATTTTAACTGTTTGATAAATAAATTTTTTTTAGTAGCTTCTAGTGTTCTTTGAAATGTTACTTGAAGTAGCGTTTTTTAAAATGCTAGCTTCTAATTTCTAACTTTTTATATTTATTTTTCTTTTGTTCTTAAATATTTATTGTATTTTATTTTTAATCTTTTCTATATAAAATAAGATTTTATTATTTTTTCTCTTCTTCCATTCTTAAGGTAAAATTTTATTATTTTTACTTTTTTTATAAGATAGAATTTTCTTATTTCTTTTATCTTTTTATTATCTAAGACATTGGTAATGATAAATAATAAATTTATTTATTTTATTTTTATTATTATATTTTTTATATTTTTATATTACGATATTTATTTTAGCCATTGTACTATTTATAATATTAATTTTTTTGTTTTAGTTTATACTTTAAGATATTAATATTGTTAGATGATAGGTTAATTTTATTTTTAATATTTTAATATTTAATTATTTATTTTAACCATTACTCTATTTATAATATTTTTATATTATTTTTAATATTATACTTCAAGATATTTTAATCATTATACTAATTAACTTAATGAAAGTGTGATGTTTACTTAAAATTATGTTATTTTTACTTTATTTTAAATTTGATTGATAATATTTTAAGATATAATATAAGATGAATGATAAAAAATACAATATGTAAAAAATTTAATAATTAAAATAATTTTTTTATAAATAAAAATTAAAAATCTTTAAAATTAATTGAAAACTAAAATTATAAATATTCTAAAATATATTTTCATAAATAAAATAAATTGGAATTTATTTGAAAATGTTATATAAATATGTCCAGTTTTGTTATTTTACATTTTCAGATACTTCAACAGATATTTTTTATCAAAAATTTATATTCAATAAAATAACTTTTTTAACTTTTAACTTTTAACTATCAGCTAGCTTTTTAGTTTTTAATTAACTTTTTAGCTTTTATCTAACTTTTCAGCTAGTTTTTTGAAACATAGCCTTTATTAATGCTATGACCAATGAGGTCTTGCATGACATTGAGTTTGATCCAACAAATGATTGCTAAATTGGAAATTTGGAATGTTGAAATATTGCATTACAATTCTGCCAGAAGTTTTTAAACTATTATTGTTCTTACAAAAGATACAAATGGAAAACTCTTAACATGAGGTTTCAATTTAACAGTGAAAGTGTAGGTTGGAAATGGAGTATCGTTTAGCCCATGCCCAATATTTGGCCGAATGCGTTGATCTTTCAATTAATTTTTGTTACGTAACGACTTTGTTTCACATCTGCAGTGGTGCAGTGGCGGCATTCTATGTCTATAGAATAGTGCTGGAACGTAATCAACAAAATGGCTCAAAATTGGAAACTGAACCAGGAAACTAGTTCTGTGATGAGGTTAGCCTATTAAAATTCATACAATAAATTTGAATCCAAACAAAATAAGAGAAATGGTGTCTATTCAACATTTGCACTTTTCTTCGTAATGTCAATGTAATTTATTTTTATTTGTCACTCAGTGTAAAAAATTGAAGATCTGTGTGAAGATCAGGTAAAAAAACTGAAGATCCACCTGAAGATGCTTAGAGTAAATTTTGGTGATAATTGTTTTACATAGTTTTTCACGGACTGGGTCATCAAGACTAAAGACTCACTGTCTAGGGATATGGTTTAATACCTGAAAAATTGGAGTTTGGAGAATCTGGATATAATTTCATGTGTAGTTACGTGTTTAGTTGTGGTTTTTCTGGAAAATTACTAATATCATATTATGATAACCTCTCTGAGGTGGAATATTACTAAAATCTAGATATATGTCTTCGTTTATATCTCCTTGATCTCTCTAATCTCCTGTAAGCTGCAGATGGTGGCTTGGTCCTTGACCGGTTACAGATTCTAATATATAAGTTAGGAGGCACAGACTTTAGAACTCAATTCAATGTACTAGAAAATTTTGGATATGGTGTTTAGAGCTTTGTCTGCAACTTGCACATTTTAAAACATTAAAAGTAAGTACTAGCTCCTTGCATTTATCACCCTACAAGAAAGGAAAATTTAAACACTTAACAGTTACTTAAGCCTGGGATTTGTGAACTAATAAGATTAGATCGCTATTTATAGACGTTTCCTCTGTACCAAACTAGAACGACGACAACAAGTATAGCTGACTTAAGTTCCCTTTAGCTTCTTTTAACAGGTGAACAATACTTGTGTTAGGCCTACTTTTTGTACTGAGTTGCTTATTTTTGAAAGGATTGGTTACTTATTTTATTCTTATAATTTTTTTTTATATTTAAAGATATAGTCTTTTTTATCTTTAAACATACCATTTTTAATCTTTTTCAGTTTTTGTTAGAGACTAAGGGATTTAAATAATGTGGAGACTTAAAAAAAATTTACAAATGACATGTGTAAAGACTAAAAGAGAATGTTTTTAAATAGAGGAATTACAAAAATTGTAATTATAAAGATTAAATTAGTAATTAAATTTTTTTAAAAAAACTTAGACCAAAGAGAAAAATTCTTGAAAAAAAATTAAGTAGCTTAGTTATTATATAAAAGAAAGTAGTTTTTTTAATATCTATAAAAAAAAGTTGAGTAAAAGAAATTAAAATTTTCAAACAAGTTTTAAAAGTTTTTTCATCTGAGTTCTAAGCTTTAATTTCAAAATGATTTTTAAGTTTCAAAAAATATACCTTGATCATTTTTTTATACCTTGATTATATGGTTAAACCATATTCTTTTTGCAATAGACTTAACTAGTGTGTGCTCAGTTCTAATTGAAAATGCTCGTCAGAGTAAAGTTTATGCTAATTAAATCTGTTTCATGTTGGTATAAAATGATATTAATCTGATGTTATTTAGCTGAACATTGCAATATCATTTAAATTTTTTCTTAAGGAATCATTTTGATTGTTACTTCTTATATTTGGTAATATGAACATATTGATTTTAATTTATGTTATTTATAGAATGTACTTAACTTCTTAAATAGACGTGTCTAACTTTCTGAAGCTAGGACGTATATGATTAAAAGGATTGATTTGATTCCTTTAAAATGGAAAGATAGATGGAGGAAAATAAAATATACTAATTATTAATTAAAAGAACTACTAATTGACATTTTAATTAATTTTATATTTGTTATATATATATATATATAATTTTATATTTGTAATCATTAATTTTCTAATCAATTAATGCACTTTACACATTCCCACTTTAATGGTGTCAAATATCCCACTGTAGTCAAGATAAGTTAGATGAAGAATGATGTCTAAATTTTTTAAACATAAAAGGCTTAACATTTTTAGAATGCTAACCAATACTCTTGAAGTTCAAATTAAAAACTAAAAAATATTTTTATACACGTCATAATATTTAATGTGTTTAAAGCAATTTTTATTGTAATTTTTTTAAAATTTATTTATTTATTTATTAACTAGTGCCTTTAAGGCATTTATTAGCAAGAATTATATTTAGACTAATTTGCGCAAAAAAAATATATGCACTTAAATTGAGGTCAGTGGTCTTATACTAACACTATATTCTCTGATGTTTCCTTCGAAATTCAATCCTCCAAACCAAAAAGGTTGTTGAGAGTTAGGTAAATTCAAATCTTGGGTTGAAAAACTTAAAAATAAATTGAAAAGCACATTTTTTCATGGTTAAATTCATAAATTGTGTTATGCTATCTCATTAAATAAAACCAGTTTGCTAACAACTGGTAGGTTTTATTTAAGTGTTTTTAAATTGAAAATGCGCATGTAAAACAATATTAGTTGTTATTTTTTTAAAAAAGAAGTTAATTTTTTTAATATTTTATAAAATAAAAATAGTATATGACAGAATATTTTTAAAAAAATTGCCTTAAATTATATTATGATATCTTTTTCAATATTACCTGTTAGCTAACAGTCTCGATGTGATTCTCTTTTTCCAAAACTATAAGCCGTCTGAATTTCACTATTTCTTCATTAAATCATCAGCAGTGATAAAATAATTACCTGCTTGATTTATTTTTCTTTCAAAAAAATATTATTTTTTATAATTTCTTAGATTTTTTATAACAAGATATAATTATTTGCGAACGGAATATGGTTTTAATCATTTATGAGATTCTACCTTCAGAGTCACTATTGTACGCCAAAAGAATAGAATAGCATTAAATTTTTTAAAATCATATGAGAAAGAAAACAAGATCTAAGTATAATCTAAAGAAAATTTATAGTTTATTAATAAAAATTGAAAAAAGAAAACTAAAAATCACAATTTATACCTACCCTTCCATGCTAAGCATAATGTCACGAACAGAATATGGTGCAACTTTGAGGAGCCGAAATAAAAAGAAAAGGGGCATAAATTTATGTAGAGGATAATGTTACGACCATTTGGTTACAAATTTACAAAGCTAAACAATAAGGGGGAAAAAAAATCCGCTATGAGAGGGAGAGGATGATAATATTAAGTTATAAATGGAAGATGCTGCTGGATATCCCTTGATTCCATATAGCTAAGGAATTAGAGATCATTCTAGATATTGTGATGAACTTGATTAGGGACCTCAGGTTGATTATCCAAAGGCATGTATTGGGCCATAATTGCCCGTATCTCCGAATCCATATATCCCTGCACATCATTATTTTTTTAAAAAAATTAACAAAGAATTTTATGATGAAAATGCATAAAAATGCTGGCAACAAATCAACAAGACTAAAGAATATTACTAAATTAATTAAAAAGAAGCAAAGCCAGAGGCACTTTAGTTCATATTCTCAACTTTATATTAACAAAACATCAAAATTGCAATAATCATCATACCTGGATTCTGTACTTGTAAAATGCATATCCTCCAGCAACAGCAACAGCCAAGACGAGGATAACTATCCAGATATTCACCGCTGAAGCAGAATATTCACCTGCATTTATAATAAAATAAAATAAAAGTGAAAAATAAATCAAGTATTCTTTAAATCTCCATAGCTATACAAAGAATGTCTACTTAGATGAGTAAGGCCAGAATAAAAATGTTGAAATCATTGGAAATTATATACATATAAGTAGAATCTAAAACCTCATCTGCATACAAAAGAGTATCTACAACACGATCATGATAGTGGAAAGCATACTAGAATTTTCCATTTTGATTTAAAATGCAAATTCACAAGCTTCTCAAAGAACAATTCATTTGGCAAAGCAATTTTGAAAGTGGTAAAGAAAATGATGGAAAAACTAAAAAAGCCTCACCAAAACATGTGTCATTGTCTCGTGAGTAGAACAAACCACTTTTGCATTTGCACTCGTAACTTCCCCAGGTGTTTTTGCATTTGCAACCTGGGCATTGACAGGCCGTTTTCTCTTTGCACTCATCAATATCTGCAACATAATCAGAAGAAGAGATGTAGAAAAGCCAACATATTTCTAGAATGGCTAATAGCGTGATTAACAACAACTGCAGGAATGCAAATCAAATTCAATCACTCAGCATTAATCAACTAAGAGAAGTAGCTCTCTGATTTGTGTTTGTCATTCATCAAATACTAGAATAATCAACAAATTTAGGGCAGTAAGTACCTTCACATGACTGGACTCCGTCACCTCTGAACCCAGGTGGACATGTACAACCTTTTCTATAGTCATCCTGCATTATCAATTAAGAAACAAATGACAGTTAATATGTAGCATATCAGTCTTACTCCCGTAAGCATGGACAAAAGGATGAACAAAACAACTCACAAGACAAGCCGAGTAAGCCCTGCCACCTTGGGCTCCCTTCCAACAACCACCATTGTTGAATTCACAACTCAAGGATCCTGAAGCTGTAGGAAATTCAAATTCCCATGAAAATGATACCCATAAAAAAATTGAAATTAACATAAGTAGAGAAACTTCCCAACCTCCCTAAGTAACACAAAAACTACAAGGACAAGAAATCAATTAGGTAGAATGACAGCGGCTGATAGCAATCAAAAGGAGGAAGAAATATAAACCTCAAACATCAATTTACTGGGATGATGACGATTTGTGTTCTGTTTGGAAATTAAATTGAAAGGCTCACTAGTCTTGGAAAACTAATATATTTTCTGTTTGTGTTGTTTCTGGCAGAAATGGATTTTAAAATAAGTAGAATGTTGAATAGAGCAATTTATCTGAATTCGAAAAATTAATTTACCTTCACAGTGGGTATATCCATCTCCAACAAATTTCACATTTTGAACAATAGGGCATTCGCATACTCTTCCTCGGAAAGTGTCCTATAATTAGAAGAAAAAAAAACATTTGTAGATGGTTAAAGCCGGAAGAACCAGATCCCGTGTGAAGTACAAACATAATAAAATTTTCACAATAATGTGCTTGACAAGGTTCGGTTAACCAAATACCCTGCATGCAGTAATGTTAGAAGATTTGTCCTGCCAACAACCACCATTGTTTTCCAAACACTCATTTGTTTCCATGTCTGCAAAGAAAAATTCAGTAAAATCATTAGCTTCTGAACCAGATTCAAATCAATGTGTCAGCTGCCAGCACACCTATGGTTTTATCAAGATCAAAGTCCAGATATTATTTTTTTATCAAAATTGAAAAATGGAAACATCAGAATGAAAAAAGGAGAAAGAATAAATTTTAAATTTTATCACTAACTTTAGACTACCTAATAGACATTGCTTCATGATAGATAGAAGCCAACAAATAATTCAGATCAGTTGAAGCAGTTACATACATAAAAGCAAAGAACTATAGGAGAAGAAAAAAAATCCTGATGTCTCCTATATTTTTTTGGAGAAAGGGAGGGGGGAGGTTCAAAAAGGAAAGTAGAAATTAAAAAGGTAATGAAGAAAGGACCTGAAGTTAAGCAAATTGATGGTTCAGTGGTCTCTAGGAAACCTGCACAGATTGCCTTGAGAACAGCAGGTCTTGACAACTTACCTAAGAGCAGTTAAAAGCACATATTATAACATATAATACAGTCAAATAGCAGTCAAGATATCTAGAAAAGCTGCCTCAGACCTCTATACTGTCTGTTGTTTATAACAAGAGTAGGCAGTATAGTAACATCACCACGAGAGCCTTTACCAATCTGAAACCAAAGTTAGAACAAATTACAATACACTCATAAAACAACAGAATGGCCTGAATTAAAGAAAAAGGAAACAAAAATAACATTAAAAAACTGTTTGCATTTTATAAAGCCAACCTGTGCATCCTGTTCAGCCTTAAGAACAGGATTTTCTACATCTGCATGGGGATCTCCAATGCAGTCTTTAATCTTCCTCAGATCGACACCTGAAAAGTGCATGGAGGACACAGGGAGGGGGAAAACATATCTCTCATTAGAATGATTTGATAAACCTTTTTAGAAGAATATTTGAGATAACAGAAGATATGTTAGTTTAGTTTATGCTAAAATATTTTTAAAAAAAAACAACTGAAAAAGGAACCATGGCTAGGTACATGTTTCTTTAGTAGGGTTTGGAAATATTTTAGAGTGTGTTTATTTCAAGGTTTGTATAGTTATACCAGGGAAAGTAAACTAGGGAATGTGGCATTCCCATGTTTGATACAAGCTCAAAAACAATTCCTTGGTATTGCTGATCCTGAGGAAAGTAAGAATAATATGTTTTGCTTAATCTTCATTCCTATGGCGAGGGGTAGGTATGTTGCTTTCTCATGTTAATATGAGATGTTGTTTTATAACCAAACTTAATTTCCATTTTCTATCTTTTTTTCTCTTATCATTTGACTTTTGAAAAATATTTCCAGAAACATTAAATTTTGATTAAACATATTTTGAATTTACCCTGGCAACATTTTTATTATAATTTCCTGAGGAATGCCATTCCTTGGTTCATAATAATATACCTTCCAACAAATGCCTCCTTAAAAAACAAGGTAATGCCAGGGATGCTAAAGAAAAAGTGAAACCAATAAATTAAAAGAAAATATTGTTTGAAATTAAAAGCATTATATGAGTTTTCTTCTTGGGCAAATTTTTGCAAGCCATTCAAAATCAAACACCAAACAGAAACAGAAGCCAGTTCCATAGAGTATGCAAAGAAACATGAACTGCCCAACCTACCAAGAGATTTAATAACTTGATCTGAGCATTCTTCTGTGTACTTATTCTCTTTCATGGGGCAACGAATTGAAAAGTCGGTAACATAGTCCCACCATTGCCATGGCTTTCCACTTTCATTTGCCACTTTATAGAAGCAAGCTTGGCGTAAGTTTTGAATAACAACATCTTTGCCATCATACCCTCTACTGAAATCTTGCTCAGGATCTGGAGCACAGTACTTTCCATTGTTTATGCACTGAGATTTGCACTGTTTGCTCAAGAGAAATGCTTCAGGACAAAACCAAGTTATATAGCGAGGAGTAAATTGAGTGAACCCTTTCTTCTCCAGCTGCTGAGCTACCCCTTTAAAGTCCTTCAGAAAATTAATTAGACTGTCACACTTTGACCCGCACTCATCGTTGCTATTTGTCCATAACTCATACTCAACTCTATCATCAGGATGCGGAAGAGACTCTCTCCAATCAAGATTTATGTTAACCATCTCCCCATCAGAGAGAGCCTGCTTGATGCTATCCCCCAGGGATTTGCTGATAAGAGCAGAAGGAATACCAATCTTTTCCACATAATCATCATTTGTTTTCCCTTCTTCAGGAGTGTCCATAGTGATCAATGTTTCTGCCTTGTCATCAGCTACAAGAATAGCTGCTGCTCCACCATTCTGTGCATTCCACGCCTTCAAAGTGAAGTAGCAATCTACCAAAATGACCAGAAAAAAAAAATTAAAGGGATGAGCCATTTTTGTGTGGTAGTGTTTCTAACAACCTATGCATAGATATTATTAACGTGGCACCATACACTCTAGAAATATAATATGTATTCAAACCAGAAAACTGGTTCTGGTACAAAAGTGTACTTTATTGCTACTGCCATCACCATCACCAGAAAACATGTCCTGTTTGATTTTCTTCTTATTTCTTGGTTTTAAAAACTATTTTCTAAAATAGTTTCATGTTACTCAGCAATCAATTTCTCATCCAGAATCCAGAATCTATTAATTTTTTAAAATTGTTTTCAAAACAAGTGTTTTAAAAATCGAAGAACAAAAACAGCTGGAAAATGTTTCCTCATTCTCTTCTTCTGTTTTGTGATCCTAGCTCAAGGGTTTGGGTCATTGTGATAAGGCATAAACTTGGTGTAAGTAAATGTTTTATTAGTTTTTTTTAAAAACTGAAAACAAGTTTTAAGAATAGAAATCAAACACACCCTTAAAGACAAAAGAAATTATGCATTCTCGACTTGAACATTAAATGCAACATTTACAACATCTTTTTCAGCAACTCCCAGTGAACTTGTTACATCATATTGTGTCAGTTACCAACTATGTAAACCACAACGTTCCAAACTTACAAGAAAACCGGCTATTCATTATTCAATTGATTGCATAACTAACCCCAACTTTCCATCTCATGCAATAACTAACATAATACAAAAGAAAGCAATTCCAATGCACAACTAATCAAAGTTACCACAACCATATACCATTTATTTATTTCATTCCTTTCTTGGATATTCATAAAGTGGTGAAGAATTTAAAAGGACTAATGAGAAGTTCACCTCCACGATCAACAAGAAGAAAGGTGGGAAACCCTCCTGGCTTGGACTGAAAATTGACATCAGTGAAGTTCGTGCACCCCTTCTGATTCACCTTCGGGTACAACACAGAACCAATCAATGTTCCTCCATACTTGGGAACCCCAAAATTCCCAATTGCACATTCATATGTACCCTTCAACGATTTGGGAGCAGTCACTTTCAAACTGTTCTTCTCCACCACAAACCTACCGACACAACATCCCAACAGCAAAACCCAAACACACAACAGAAGACTCAGCTTTGTGCCCATCATCTTCTTCCAACGCTTAATTATGTTTCAGAAAGGGAAGAAGATCAAAATTAACAGGAAAAACTGAAATTCAAAGTGCAATTAATGCAGAGTGTGATCAAAGGGCGATGATCCAGATAAGGAAAAGGAAAAGGAAAAATAAGAGTCTTTGGAGTTTGGAGAAGGTTTATGGCGTTGTGGGTCAGCAGAGTGATGCTAAGAAGGGAAAAGTTAAAGGTGTCGAAATAATCCGAAAGACGTGTCAGTTAAGATAAAATGTAACTGTAATCGTCGCCGTCGGAGATAAAAACAAGAAACAAATTACAGAGATTATATATTTTTAACTACTGCTATTTTTATTTTTAGAATTTTTTAATTAAAGTACTTTTAAAGATTATTTTTAATTTTTTTACCTCTTTCATCTATCATTTTATATCTATAATATTGACT
>JAMLFT010007275.1:0-14980 GCA_026544285.1 Pachyrhizus erosus
AAAATAATTATTATAAAAATTAATAAAATTATCCTACAAAAAAATTTGTGATGGGATTAAATTAAAAAAAAAACTGACCTTATATGTGTTTTTATTTTGGTAAAAATCTCAGCTTAATAGTTAATTTTTCCAAAGGTTAGGCACATTGACACCTTTTAAAAGTGATATTTTAACCGTGTATTATAAGAAAGATAAAGAATAGTTTGTTTTTGGAATCTCGTGGGGGTCATATAACCAACAGTTTTTCTATTTTACTTTTTATATATATGATTTCTTAAAAATTGAGACAAGGTGGGTTGTCTGATCAGATTTAACAACTACACGCGGGTGTCTTCATTCATAAATTCTGCCGTCTCTCCGAATCTATTCAAAATTACGATGACAAAGTTGTCTAGGTTTTTTTTTTTTTTTTTAACTTGCCCTTTCACATTATTTATTCATATATCATTGTGATGTTATGAAAGAAAAATATAAATTAAAATTATTAAAATTTTATATAAATAATAAAATATATTATTAATTTTTTATATTTTTTACTACACAAATTTATCATATTAAGTACATAAACTTATATAAATTCTTTTTTCACAAGAATTTCCAACATACAACTAAATTAGGCATATTTTCTAATAAAATTATGCACACACATAATACTTTGTAAATTGAATATATAAATTTAATTAATTATACAATAAAAATAATTTGTTTTAAAAGCTGACCCAGTTACATTACAGGCTAAGAAAACTAGCTGGCTGTCTAACTTATTTTCAATCATCCCATTCTCATATTCTTATTTTCTATGATTAGATTTTGTAAGTCAGCTTTGATAGGCATTTCTAAATTATTTTATTTAGCGGGTTAAATGGGTTATTCTATTATTTGTTTCAAGTCTACAATTAGAAAGTTCAGACTTGTTTTGACGTAGCTTGCTATAAATCTTGAAGTCTAAATTTTCATTTCTGATGAAAATGGGTACGGATTTGATGCCCGAGGGTTAATAATTTTTAGAGTTAATTCTCTTACAATTTACTTTTACTCATTTTTTTTTATGTTTTGATTATTTTTAATTTTTTTTCTTCTTTATCTCTCCTTGATGCATCCTAAAATGATATCGGCATTTAACATTTCTCAAATATTAATTTTATTTTAAAAATTCTCAAATCTTGGAAGCAATGTTGAGTGGTTATTGTGTAAGTCATTAATACATGGAGTGCTGAAGTTTGGTTTGTGGTGTAGGACGCTGCCTGAGCAGGTTGTTTTAAGTTTGAATAGCGCTAGCCTAGAGCTGAAACTCGATTAAAGAGAAAGGAAAATGACCCTTTTAGTAAAAAGAATGGGACCGATGAAGTTATATAAACTTATATAGACGAGGGCAGTGCTACTAATTGAGACCCTCCTAGGCTAGGATTTAGATGCCTTTTCTACAGTTTATTTGAAGAGAAGAGAAGTGTTGTAGTTATGCAATTTGTTGCATGGCTTGACTTGATATATAAAATGGCATGCCACTTGCCACTTGCCACTTGCCACTTGCCACTTGCCACTTACCACTTACCACTTACCACAAGTACAAAAGAGGAAGAGACCAAGTGTTTTTTAATAGCAGCGGGGCTCTGGTACGGGGTATCCAACTAATTTGTGGGGTCTACCTGATCCACATGCTGACATGCACATGGCCTGTGTTTAGAACTCTGAACTTAAACAAAACGTTAAAGTTTAAGTTGACTGTCAGATGAGAGGAATCTTGTCTGTCTACTACCACAATTGGGTAAGTCCTGCGTAGATTGTCATTTCAGGTAAAGTTAATCTTTATTTTCGTGTAAGTTAACATCAATACCGTACTCAAATATAGTACATTGTAGGTTATGGTAGGTAGTAGAGAAATTGAGAGGGAGGAGAGATAAAAGTAAGGATAAAAATATTTTTAATTTTTTTATTATCTATCTGTATTATTATTTTTATCTTTTTTATTTATTTTTAATTAATCATATTTTATTTTTTTAATTATTTTTTTATTTCTTTTTTTTATTATTAAACAGGGAGTAATTGAATCATGTTGTGGCTGTAGATGTGAATTATCTCATTCACAAATAAGAAATATTACTAATACATTTTTAATATATTATTTATTATTAACTAATTTATAAAAAATATTATTTTTTTATTTATTAAATCTATTTTTCAATTTTATAAGTTTTAATAAATTTTAATTAATAATAATATATTAGATAAATTATGTTTTAAATAATTTTAAAATTAGTAATATATCAATAGTATTTTTTTTTTAAAAAAAATTGTGTTGTTTTATTTTTTAAAATATTAAAATATAATTTTTTTTCTGTTTTAAACGTTGTTTAAATCATATTTATTTTTATATAAAGCATTATCTAAAATATTTTAAAGAATAAAAATAATATAAAATATTTTAAAATGAATAAAAATTAAATTTTAGTTATTTTAGATAGGTAAAAACATATATTACTTTTAAATATTTGTATAATATTTTTATTTTTTTATTTTTTCTTTTTTATCATATTACATCACTTATATTTTTTTATTTTTATCTTTTTCTTCTTTCTACTTCTACACTGCAAAATTGACTTGTATATATTTTTTCATAGTGAGAAAATGAAACTTCCTTTCATTTAAACATGGGTAGAAAACAGAGTAAAAAAAGAGTATGCGGAAGTCATGTAAAAGGTTTTTTTCTCTTTTTTGATGAAAAGAAATAGAAAAGAGGAAAAATCATTGAAAAGACAAATTTACTTCCTCATTGTTATAATGGAATCAATTTTTCTTTTCACTTTTTTTATTAATTAAAGAAAAAGAATGAAGAATTATTATTTTTACTTATTATCCAAATAATAAATAAATAAAATTTAACCTTTCTTATTTTTCTTCTCATTTTATTTTTACCTTTTCATTTTTTCTGCATCCAAAACAAGCAGAAGAATTATCTACACTTCTGTTAACTAGAGTTTATTCTTAATAGAGTTGGAACGGGCAGTGATTTAAACATACCATAATCATCTGGTGAAGAGAAACAACACAGGCAGGGAGCTCCATGTTCTTGTTCATGTACAAATTTCTAAGTACAATCTTGTGTCCCTGTCTCATTGATGTGCATGCGCGTACACAAATACAAATTCTGGGTTTTTAATAAAACCCAGAATTTACCATACTGACAAAATTTATAATTTTGAATAGTTATATACGGTTTAGCTAAATTTGTCCTTTAATACTAAATAAATAACAAATTTATGATAGCGTATATTTTGTGTCAAGACACAAAGTGACATTTCCACTTTTCTTGGGAGTAGTGTCATTGTATGTCTTGAATCCCCATCCATGTCAAGACTCTACACTGTGATTTCAATTTCAATGTCACTGTAAACAAACCTGTTGACCTCGAAAAGTTTCATAATTGGGAATAATGAGTTTACACATCTCATAAATTGGATTCTACTCGTACCCAATCTGGCTTGGTTGTAATCTTAATAGGAACAATATCTTATGTCTATTAAATGTAATCTTGTTTTGTCGATCACAGGGAACTGTAATTCTGTTATTCCAGCCAGCAGAGGAAGCTGGTAATGGAGCAAAACGAATGATGCAAGATGGTGCTTTGAAGGACGTGGAGGCCATATTTGCAGTTCATGTATCCTATGAACATCCAACGGGTATAATTGGCTCAAGACCTGGACCCCTCCTTGCTGGTTGTGGATTCTTCAGAGCTGTTATCAGTGGCATAAAGGGCCTTGCTGCCAATCCTCACCGTTCTGTTAATCCAGTTTTGGCTGCTTCAGCTGCAGTTATCAGCTTACAGGGTATTGTCTCCCGCGAATCAAATCCACTTGATTCTCAGGTTTTGCCTCGTACCGATATATACATCTTTTAGATTTTCAATCTCTCTCTCTCTCTCTCTCTCTGTCTATTTGCATATACCTTCTCCAACTAAATACTTGCCTCCCTTTACAACTCCAGGTTGTCTCTGTAACTTCGTTTAATGCAAGCAACAATCACGACATGATACCCGACACAGTGGTCCTCGGTGGGACTTTCAGAGCGTTCTCTAACACCAGCTTTTACCAGCTACTGGAAAGAATAGAGCAGGTTAGCAACTACTATTAATGTGAACTCAAGCATGTTGAAATACTAGCTAAAGTAATAATTATAGGTAAATTTTGACACATTTTGTTCTATGTTAAGGAATGATTCTAAATTTAAAATTTATTTTGAGTTGAAATAATTTTAATTGGATAAAAAATTTATACTAAACTTTTTTAGTAACTTGCTTTTAAAAAAAATAAAAATAAAAATAATTCTGTGTTGATACTCAGTATAAAAATTATGGAGAGTTTAACTTGAATCCTGCGGTTTTGTCCAAATAGGTGATTGTGGAACAGGCCAGTGTCTACAGATGTTTCGCAGAAGTTGACTTCTTTGAAAAGGAGTACACTATTTATCCTCCCACAGTTAATGATGACAGAATGTATGAGCATGTGAAGAAGGTGTCGATCGATTTGCTGGGACAGAAGAATTTTAGGGTAGTTCCACCTATGATGGGTGCTGAAGATTTCTCTTTCTACTCCGAGGTGGTTCCCTCAGCTTTCTTCTACATAGGGATAAGGAACGAAACACTGGGGTCTACTCATACGGGACACTCTCCATATTTCATGATTGATGAAGACGTTCTACCAATAGGTGCTGCTGCTCATGCTAGTATTGCAGAGAGGTACCTCATTGAACATGGTTGATGTTGGAAAATAGATAAATTCGTACAAAATTGGTACACGAGTTCGCCCATCCTCCTCATGTCTCTTACACAAGTAAATTCTCACTTTAGTTCGTGATAGTGTAAGTCTTTGTCACTTTAGTTATTAAGTTTATAAAATCTTTATTTTAGTCTCTACCTTTATATAATGTCTTTTATTCTAGTCTTTTTACATTTAAACAACATTTACTTTAGTCTTTTTTAATGTCCATACAATATATATTGAGGAAGCGAAAGTAAATAACATTTTACAAAAAAGACTTGATTAAAGATTTTGAGAAGTCAAGGATCAAAACACCAAACACTTACATCATTTTTCTATCTTTTTCTCGAGGCAAATGTCCGAGAGTATAAACTACTATATAGTAACTTAATTTGAGTAAAGCTTCGTATAGTTGACTATTCTTAACGAAATCAATCATATAAGCACGTGCTATTAATAAGAGAAGGATTTTACTAGCTAATAAAAACTGCAATGCCCACTCCCCAAATATAAAAAATGGTAAACGAAGGAATGGATACCATGAAATTTGGCTATAATTTTGAACTTTGACCAGCCAGTTTCATACAAATAACTAACAGACTCAATTATAAATTTTACCATCAAACTTTCAAACGTTTTGCAATTTTATTTTCGTAAATTTTATTACTAAAATTTTTAATTTTTACAAATTTTACAAATATCAACATATCACTAAAATAAAATTCTAATTTTTGCAAAACATTTTGTTTCTAATATAATAATAATATGTAAAAATTGAAAATACAATGATAAAATACATAAAAAAAAATAATAAAAAGTATAAAAATTAAAAATTTAGATAATAAAATCCATGAAAATAAAACCTAAGTAATAAAATTCACCAAATAATAAAATTAGAAGACAAATGGAGTATAAACATTTACTTCCCAGGATACTCTTCGATTTCGGCATCGACGGAATTACAGTGCGAAATATTCTGCAGGTGATTGCACACTATCATTCATACAATGGATTGACCATCCACACGTAAAGTTACAAGAACACCAAAAACAACGGCCCAAGTCTTTTTTTCTATTATGTCCTTAAATATATAGATCAAATGACGCCATAATATTCTAGTATGTCTCTCTATACACAAAACCTCCATGTCCTCAAACAATTTACGATGACAAAAATCCAGCCTAATATACTGATATAATAAGCTCTTCATCCTTCTACACAGGGCCCGATATAATAAGAAAACTTCACCTCTTCTCTCCACACAAAACTCTGGCTGCTTGCAGAGCAGAATATGTGAGGATGATATCAGCACCGGCTCTTCGGAGACACATCAGTGACTCCATCATAACCTTTTCTTCGTCTATCATTTTAAGAGCACCCGCAGCCTTTATCATCGCGTATTCACCAGAAACCTGCTCCATGAATTAAAAATTATGATGAAAAAGGATGGGGGAAAATGATAAAGCAAAACTAACTTGTTTTGTTTTCAAACTATTCAGAAATGCATCTTTTCATTCACATAAAAGTATGTTCCCCAAAATGTTGACATAAAAATGTAACATTTTCATGTTTCATGTTTCTTATAAGATTTGACAAATTATTTCCGCACATAATTCATTTTCAGGAATCTATATTAAGCATGTTTTTCTATCTTCTTATTCCTTTTAGAATCTTATATTTTCATGGGAATGAAAGTTATAACTACCTACTTTCTTTTATTTTACCTTATGTATCTATTTATTTAATATTTTTATTTTTTAAATTAAAAACAGTTTAAAAACATTCCTAAAAGTAAGTTTTTACCAAACATCTTTAATGAGAATAATATTTCCAATAATAACATTCACAAAAATATTATTCCCGAAAATATAATTGCATCCATGAGCCAAACGCCCCCTTAGGGTATCTATCACTATCAAGCATCACCACATCCATGAAACAAATGCCCCCTTGGGGTATATCACTATCAAGCATCACCACATCCATGAAATTATTGATGAACAATATTTATATGTTGTATACTAGCTTCCATTCTTCACCAACTACTTTTGTATTTTATCAGCTTTTTCATACATCTTCCAATGTCTAAACAAAGCTCCAGACACCACAGAGGGGTCAGGGGATGAAGAAGTAGAAGTTGGACAATCTTTTCAGAACACGTAGAATGAAGTCATATCTAATTAATAAAAGTGTTTCAACTAAACTACTCAACTAGTATATCAAACAAATTTCCTCAACTTCATATGAATATTAACGTCTGTACTTTTCTGGCATTTCATTTGTTAACAGTTAAAAATTTAATTAACAGCACAGGGAGTACGTATTCCCAAATTGCAAGAATTAAAGGCCACATATATAATGACTGTTACAGAAACAAATTTCCATTCAATCATTTTTTAAAAGAATCAGATTAGAATTTGATGCCATGTAACACCATATCCGCCTGAGAACAATAACTGTTAAAACTATAAACTTATGCTTCGGCGGATATTAAATTAAAGGTGTGATATTTGTCTACTATAGATAGACTTCTGTCACTTGCGAAAAGCTTAATGCAGAATTCACTGGTTACAATTTATTGAATATTTGATCAACTTTTAATCAGAAATGTTTTGACTAGTGCTCAATGAGTAAAGAAAAGAACCTGGTATGCTGCAATTGGCAAAGGAGAATTATCCCTGAGCAGCCTTATGATATCCAAGTAAGGAAGACCAGGTTTCACCTGCAAATCCATTTTTTTTGTAAGTTTGTAAAAGAAAATAGTATATATATATATATATATATAAAGAGTAAGTTTATAATCAAAGATCATCCACACACACACACACAAAAAGTAAACCAACCAAGAGAATGTCAGCTCCTTCAGATTCATCCTCCCGCATCTCAGTCAGAGCCTCTCTGTAATTAGCTGGGTCCATCTGATAACTTTTGTTCAGCCAGGCCAGATTTATGAGCAAACCAAGAATCAATAATATAAAATTAATTACATATATAACTGTAAGTTCAATTTCAAGATGACACATACGTTTTCTTGTCTCCAAACCGGGGGTTTGAGTCTAGTGCCTCTCTAAATGGACCATAAAAAGAACTTGCATACCTGTTGGTAACAGATAAATGGCATTGTTTAGGACCAAATTATATACCAAACATGAAAAGGAGGGGGATGAAGCCAATAACAACATCCACCAATTCCATCTTTTTAAGTATAATTTATATTCTTACAGCATTGATCATCAAAAGAAAAAACTCAGTTTATGGCAGTAAGGATGATAAAATTGCTTTTAAGTTGGATGAGAAAGAAACCAACTTGTTCACAATGGAACTGACTAAAGAAAAATAGATCCCCCATAAACACAACCTTGTAAGTATATAACAAATCAAAGAAAAATAATGCTACATCCTAGTTATTTTGAGTTTCAATTTTCAAATGATCTTATCTTTTCATTGGAGTTATTTTGAAATTTTGGATGCATCTATACATCTCCGTAACTGACTAAATCTTCAGTAATTTCCAATGTAAGCTGGCATAAACAGAAAATGAGACAAGAAAAAGAAATGGCAAGTAAAAAAGTTACTTTGCTGTATAGGACATTATAGAAACATGCTGAAAGCCTTCAGCATCAAGAGCTGCACGTAGTGCTCCTACCCGACCATCCATCATATCACTAGGACTGACAACATCTGCTCCAGCTTGGGCCTTTTTGTAAATCAAAAAGAAAAGAGAAAAAAAAAATGTTAGTGGTGATATAGAGAAGTACGGCAAGGAAACCTTAGATTGGGAACATAAAAGCATATGATGATTTTGTCAGTATAATCAACCATTAATCTCCCTAAGCATCCTGGCAAAATGTTTACTTGCTGATAACTACAATAAAGCATTAGTTCTTTCCTCTATTTATTATATTTTTTTCATCTGGTAGACACCACATTGAACCCATTATTACATAATTAAAATCACACCTACAAACAAGTGAAACTTATTTGAAAGTAAATGAACATTTCCAGGCCTTACTAGAGGCGATTAATGTGCTCTGGAAATCTTAAAAGAATGATTGGTAACTGCATACAGTTGAAGATGTGTATAAAAGACAGTCATATTACCTGGGCCACAGCTTGTTTACATAGCTGATGAACTGTCTCGTCATTCATAATAACTCCTACAGGATATCAAGGATATATAGTGTAATTAGTACTCTTTAGACCTTAATCCGTAAGGACCACTTCTTTCAAAGTTTTGCAGAATAGCCCCTACTCTTTTCCCAACAAAAGTTGATTCAAGAAGCAAATAGAGCCACAGACTACATAGTGAATTGATGACAATTTTTTAAGGAAAAAAATAATTTACTGCTTGAATAATACTATTAGAATAAAGAAAAAACAAACTAAACATATTCAACAAGTACTAAATTAAAGCTAGAAGTCAATACACAGAAGATGGAAGAATACCGATTCCATTCCAGCCTCTTTCATGTAACATGCGTTGCTTTCTTCAGTATGGAAAAAGTCACGAATCTTGATTCCATAGAATCAGAAATGGGCCGTTCGTTGCAGAATGGAATGAATTAATGCTTCTTTTCTTACCTTGTATTTGTATATAATTCCATGTGGAATTAGCCTAGCTTGTCAATGTGTATTTTCCACGTATACTCATCATTCCATTCCATATTAATTTCATTCCTTGTATGGAATAAAATATATTCCATTCCTAAGAGAACCAATCAAACATTGCATAAGAATGATCATTAAACTCCCTTACTCTTTGTAATGAGATAATAGGTTTCTATCAACAGGTATCAAAGCTCCCAAGATCCTGGGTGCATAAGTTTTTGGAATTGGATTGGATCTATACATGTTTAGGTCGAGAATGGTGGCAAGATTACTTGAAGAGGAGTTTAGAAACTTCAAAGAAGATAGGATAAAAGAAGAATGGGAGTAACAGTTCCAAGAATCATGCGGTGAGCTACAAGAAGTGAGAATTAAAAAAGATTGAAGATCTTGAAAATATGACCCAATTCTCCAATAAAGGTACAGTTGGGACATGGGAGAAATGCATCACTAAGAGTTACAAAATGGAAGACTGAGATGGGACGGAAGCAGATAAGTGAGTTGACCTGAGAGACAACTGTTTGAGGAAATTAGAGATTCCTACATTTGCTGGAGTGGATGCCTACGACTAGGTTAACCAAGTTGAGAATATTTCAGTTGAAGGGGGGGATTCTGTTGGAGAGAGGATACAAGCAGTTATGGTGGCAATGGAAGGGCGTGCTTTGTCATGGTTTGAATGGGTGAAGTCTTGCACTCAGAACCTAACTTGGTGTTTAGCAAGCTGTTGTTAGGCATTTTGAGCCATCCACAATCCAATATCCTTCCAAAGTCTTGCTAGCTCTGAAGCAAGAGGAATCAGTGCAGGAATATAGGGAGCAATTCAAGACTTTTGCAGAGCCATTTCTCATCATAAAGCAAGATCTCCTTTGAGGAATCTTCTTATTAAGTATCAATGCTTCAAATTCACGAAGCATTTCTCATGAATTAAGTCAACAAATCATGTTCAATTAGACATGCTCCATGTTTTGAGGTCCATAGGATGTGGGAAATAATAGATCCAAATATAAAGAGAACCAACTATGAAAATCTATAATTCTGCATTATTCTCAAGAGATTTCCAACTTTGAGGATAAAAGACAAATTTGATAGCATACCATCTTCTCTAACTATGCCATCATGCCCGTCTGACGAATAAGGATCTAATGCAACATCTGTATAGATAACCTGAAGAAAGATTGAATGAGAAAGGTTAATGACTTAACTTTATACATGCGCCAGAAAAAATAATATCCTCAAATTATGGAAATTATGTTCACTTACAAGGTCTGGGTACTTATCCTTGAGCAAACGTATTGTCCGAGGCACTAAACCATTTTCATTGTATGCTTCATCTCCTGTGGGAGACTAAAGGGGGAAATCTGTTATCCTAGATTGCACTATAGTTATCATACCGAAAGCCTATATAGTATGTAGGAGAGAGTGTAGAACCTTCAAAGCATCTGGAATTTTGGGGAAGAGCACGACACTATTAACACCAACATCCCGTGCTTTTGCAACCTGAAGCACAAAATGCCCAATGAAAATTACTAAAATTTAATGAGTTATACTAGATATAGTCAGAAATTTCTGAATAACATCACCATCACCCACACAGTTTAGGAAAATAAAAAAGAAAAAACCTGCCAGCATAGTATGATTCAATCAAGTCAGATACTTAAAGGAACAATAAAATCTGGAAAAACTCCTTGATCAAATTTAAAGAACATCAAACTTCTAATAAGTAGCTAAAATTATTATACTCAAAACAATCAAGCTGATCCATAAACATATACACAACAACAACGACAAAGTCTTTTTCCATGAAATTGGTCAGCTACATAGATGATAGTATTGGTTATTGGACTCCCTTCCTATGTGGAGAAAAGCTCAATATTGAGAAGTCTATTAGGTTTCTCACTTATTTAAGTAGAGAGGGATATGAGAGATAGAAAGAGAGGCAGTTAGGATTAAAACAAGAAAGAACACCAGCTGTCAGAAAGAGAAGAAGAGAAAAGTAATTTTCGCTCATACGTAAATCAGTCATCATAAAATCATAACTGCAGATTCGTTCACCGTTGGATCTGGCTGAAATTTTGACAACAAGTTCGTAACATGTGGTTCTTCATTTTAAAAGGTTGGATTGTTAAAACGAGTTCTAAGTTGTGAAATATTCAGTTTGCACAGTAGTTTTGTTATTTGAGGTTTTTCATCTTCTTCGTTTTCTATTTGTAATTTTTGTGGCCTTGTTGTTTGTTTGACTATCAACACTCTTTTGTGCACTTTATTGAGACTTTTTTGTACCCTTGTACTCTTTTATGAGTTATTTCTTTGGTCTAAACGACCTATGATTTTTTATCCTTATTTTGAGAGAGATTTTTTTTTTTGTCTTTTACGTGATTATAGTGATTTGTTATTATTATTTATTTATTGTTGTTCCTCACAGATCCTTTCTAGTTAAGAGGATCTATTTTTGCTATATTTACTCTGTGATTGGATTCTTTATTATTATTGTGTTGTTATTCTCTCATCACAAATAGCTGCATAGATCATATGGTGCTGTAAATTTGTTTTGTATTAAGATTCTAGAACAAAGATAGATCATTTACCTATAGATGACTCTTAATGGGTTGACCTATAGTTCTAAATCATAAAAGTAGTAAAGTACATAAAAATATTTTTATATTGATTCTCATAGAAGTGACATGAAAGCAAAAATAAATAGTTCAAAGACGTATTGAACAAAATTATGCAAAGAAAAGTCCAAAAAATCTCGAATTAAACATGCCCATCTTATAGCAGTAGACAGACATCTCTAACCCCAAATTCACTATTACTTTGAATGCTTTGATTTTGTTAACTTGTGATTCGATCAACTACATTTCTAAAATTCAACTCACTTTATAACTTTTAGCTCTAAATATGAAGAACATAATGCTTGAGGCAAACAAGGGACTCATTTAAGCCATGCATGAGAGTATGAGACAGAAACAGTAGCAGATAAAAACCTCTTCTACAAGTCCATGCCTCCACCCAAGCCTGTAGCATCCAGGCATAGCCCCGATTGGAGTATCCTCTTCACCTGCAAGTTCAAACTCAAATGTTCTCATAATCCAAAATCAAATAATCAAGAGAATACTATACAACCTAGTACCAACAAATGAAAAATTAGTATATCCGCCATTCTAATAATCTAAAACTGTACTAGTCATCGCCTCAGTCCGTGAATTTTTAAAATTCTCACTTAGGTCTCTGATCTTGTAAAACTTGATTAGTTCTCTTTAGTATTTTTAGTACAAAATGACAGTGAAAAACGAAATAAAGCTAGAACACTGTTTTACTCAAAAAGCATATAAGTAACAAGTGCCAAGTTCTAAGAAATCACACCACGTGCAAAGAGACCGACCTTCGTGAATGAAAAGCGGATACACAAAATTGGCCGGCGAAATACTCGTTTCCTGAAAAGCCGATCGAAGCGCAGGCGACTTCCGGTTCCGGCGAGGACGCCGGTGAAGTGGCTGATACAGAATCCAGCAAACCAAACCAAACCAATCAAGCCATTGCTAAGCCAAGCTTAGTTATTGATCAGCAATACAAAAACAATAAATAAATGGACTCACAAGTGAAGGGACGACCGGAGTTCCGACCGGAGCCGCCGGTTTGGGCGGAACGGGAGGCGCCGATGGCACCTTTCCGGCGACAACGGCGGCTTCGAACTCTGAATCGCCCGCTCTAACGACGAAAAGGCGTTGAGAGCGAGGATTTCTTGAAGCTTGAGGAAAACAAAAGTTGAAGGTCCTCTGTGGCGCTCTGAGACCAACATAGCTCTGACAATTCAACGCAGAGGGTGCATTAGGGGTTGAAGAAGCCATTGATTAAATATTTTGAAGTCCCTTAATTTGAGATTGGATGAATAATTCTGATGCAAAATGGGGTTGGGTTGGGTTGGGTTGGTAATGGAAGAAGAAATTAAAAGGATGGGTGGCGTGGGGGGGAATACGGAGAACCAATGAGAAAAGGGTCGCAGGAAGAGGATAAGTGAGGATGTACGCACACGATTCAATACTATTCCTCTCCTCCACGAACCCACACCACAGTTACGTCACAGTTCTAAAAGTCATTCTTTTAACATTATTAATTCATTTTAAATCAACATATATTAAATTCATAAAGTTCAATAATGAACTGCACCCTGGAATTGGATCCAATGTCTTCTACTTGATGTACACAGTTATATATGACTTTTTTTATAAAAACAATTTTCATGTTTTAAGGGCCAAGATTGATTCAATTTAAAAAACAACCATATAACCTGGAGATATTTTTTGGGCTTTTAAATGGGCTCGTAACAATACCCCTAAAGTGATAGAGGCCCAACGATGTTTTCTAAATGGCTTAAATATTAATCTCTCAAACTTAAGGTAAGTTTGTTTTTACTTTTCAAATTTAAAAGTGATGTTATTATTCCTGTAATTAAAACAAGTTATTTTACTTCCTCAATCTAAATGTTGTTAGAGATCGACTTACGTGGTTAACGAATTATAAATTACTTATATAATAATTTATTTTGATTTTATATTTTTATTATCAAATATTCTATTAAATATATATTTTTCTTTTAAAGTGTTTATTTTGATAGCTTTTGTGTATAGGACTTTTGAACAGAAGAATTAAAACAATTTTTTTTTAAGTTACAAAAATTAAAAATTATTTTAAATTTAAAAAGTTAAAAATAAAATTACGAGAGTAAAAACGTATTTGAGTCTTTGTAAAATTAATCCATTTGAATAAGATTTATGACTTCTATTGTGATTGGTAGCAGTTTGATGCGAACCAGCAAATAGAGGAACAGTTAATTTCGGCCATGAACACTGTAGAACTAGTGGAACATGTAAGAAATGAATGTATAGATGTTATATATGATTATAGGACACCAGTCAGTTGATTATTTATTTGTAAATTAACATTAATTAATTATTTAAATAAAACCTTTAGAATTTTATTTCTTTTGGCAAGTCCCCTTTGAATTATTAAATATATTAACTAGTTCATAGACTCCTACAATACACATAAATTTAAATATCGTCAAATATCAAATATAAGAATTAATATAATTTAAAATATATAATTAAAGGATATAATAAATGTAATAGTATTATAATTATAATTATAATATATATGTGTAACATAAATTTTATATGATTTTTTTGTTATGTTATTGGTATAAAATATTTATTAATTTTAATTAAAAATTTTGGTTAAATATATTTAATAGATTTTTATTTTTATTTTTTACATTAACAAGATTTGAATCAAATATATTATTTAAAAAATTCAAAACTAACTCTACTTAAACAATATCATTGTTAAATTTTATATGATTTAAGTATTTAAAGATATACACTCACATAATAATTATTTGTTAATATTTTAAATAATATATAATATATTAAACATTAAAATAAAATAAAAATAATAAAATATTAAGTATGTAACATTATGTAAACCTACTTAGTGAGAACTTAAAATTTAATAGTTAGATTAATAAAAAAAATATTTAAAATATTAAAAGTGTCTTTTACTATAAATTTGACACATCTTAATGTTTTTTTGTGTTTTACAAAATGAAATACTATTTTTATTTT
>JAMLFT010007276.1:0-15036 GCA_026544285.1 Pachyrhizus erosus
ATGATCTTATTAAATATAATAAAATTAGTTAAATTTTGTTTATATTTAAGATTAAAATATTTTTAAAAAAATATTTTTTTAAGAAAAAAACTCATTATTTCAGAAAATACATGTTGGATTCAAATAAAAAAACACGATTACTAGCATAAAATCGAGACTTCCTTACTAAACAATGAGCAACTTGATTTATTTGTCCTTGGATGAAATTAACTGAATAGTTTTGGACATGATTGAGCTTCCCATAAAGATTTTGTTGGGTATATTTGAAATCGAAAGGGATATTGAATTTAATGTTCAAACTATTGACACATAAAAAAAAAATCCAAAAATTATGAATATTTGAGAGACACAGAATGGCATTCTCCCAGCAGCAGAGATAATTAAATAGAGTACATTTTATGAGAAGAAGCGAATGGCAATCATACCACAGTCCGGGCAACGGAAATATTCCTTTTCCCTAAGAACAAGCCCTGACCCTCCACACACCTCACATCTTTTTTGAGCTATCTGTAACAGTATCCACCAATGAAGACATGAGACACACGACTTTCATAACGTATGAGTTAGCACATAGCAGCTCAACCAAATGACTGACTTACAATTCTTTTGCTAAATTCAATCCCTGCCACCACAAAAGGGGTAATCCCAGCTGCAAAATTCAAACACACAGAAAATCGTAACACAACTTAGCTGCAGTCTTTTATTATTGGTCTCTAGTTACTAATCAAAATTTATGTTTCATTTCAGTAACATCTTTAAAGTAAACCTTTAATTAAGCAAATTATTATTAACTTGAAACTCTAATTTTGATTAGAGAATATCATCAAAAACACATATCTAAGTTTTGTTTGTTATATAGATAAAAAAAAAAAAAAAAAAAGGTACTATCAAGGGTTGTTTAAGTTACCTATAGCTCCAACGACAATTTGCCAGGTGACTTCCACTGGAGCCGGGTCAAGTACTGTGGTTACATCATCGGCATTCACAGCATCCACCCTTGTTGTTGTTGTTGTTCTTCTTCTTCTTGCATTCTTAACCCAAACATTACAACCTTGTCCTCGAGCCACGTGGCAGTTGGGTGCGACTCTGATCCCAGTTTTGGCAGTCCCTAACGAAAGCAGAGACAAAGAAGACGCTGCTGCTTCCATGGTATGGTAACTAACTGCCCAAGCCCGTTCAGTTCACGCTTCACAACATCCGAACCGTTATAAATAATGCCACGTCGACACCTACGCGTTACTTTGTGTGACTCATGTTTCAGATATGGTTTTTTTTTAGTAAAAACGACACCGTTTCAGCTAGAAAGAAGATAAACCTCCGGTAGTTCATAGATTCTGGTTTAGGGTTTTGGAGTATATTCTTTTCTGTTTCTCTCTCCAACAATGGCTGCTATTATGTCTCTCTATCCTTATAATCCCTTGCTACACTTTTCAACTCCTTCGAGTTTTCGTTCTCAATTTTCGAATTTTGAGAGAGGGCGTTTGGGTTCTTCTAGTTGGAAGAATTTGGTGAAACTTGCAGCGCATTCCAATCCCAGGATTCTTAAGACCAACAGGAAGTCAAAGTATTTAGAGGCACTGTCGCTGTACGATAGTGACGAAGACGATGAAGAAATGGACGACGAAGACGACAACGATTGGCTTTCTGATGTGAGTTAGTGAAGTGGGTCTTTAATTATGCATTTGAATTGTTTCTTTAGTCCAATGTTACAAAAATTGTGGAATGTTTAATTATCTGTTGAAATTTGATGTTGATGTTTGTTAATTTTCCCTTTCATTCTGGAACATGTGTGCAGGAGGAATTTGCTGAGCCTGCTAACTTAGATGTTAATAACAACAAGAGATTTAAGTCGAAGACGAATAAAGGTACCTTTGAAAGAGTTTTATTTATTGGCATTATTTTTAAGGGGAAAGTTGAATATTCAGAATCTTGTTTGTGCAGGAAAAGATAGACAACAGGAATGGGAGTGGGGTTTTGACAATGAACAAAGCATTAGATTGCCTAGAAGTGAGAGAGTGGCATCCTTACAACGAAATGAGAGTGGAAAGGTACCAAATTGTGATACAGTAATCTGTGAACTGTCAAATCATGTCAGTTAATGTACTTGTATTTAGTTTTCTTTCTTTTTTTCAAGTTGCAGCATAGTAGAAATGTGAAGGATAAAAAATATCCGCGGTTGTCCGAAGAGATTCCTTTGGATGTGAAATGGTTACCACTTCTTGATTACTTAAGCTCTTTTGGAATGAAGGAATCGCACTTTGTCCAAATGTATGAGAGACACATGCAATCACTTCAAATTAATGTGTCTTCCGCACAGGAAAGGTTAGAATACTTATTGAGTGTTGGTGTTAAACATAGAGATGTAAGAAGAATCCTTTTGAGGCAGCCGCAAATTCTTGAGTACACAGTGGAGAACAATCTGAAGTCTCGTGTCGCTTTCTTGAGGGGCCTGGGCATACCTAATTCTAGAATAGGGCAAATCATTGCTGCTGCTCCATCCTTATTTTCTTATAGTGTTGAGAATTCGTTAAAACCAACAGTTAGATATTTAGTTGAGGAAGTTGGCATCAAGGAAAAAGATTTGGGCAAGGTCATTCAGCTTAGTCCCCAAATTCTTGTGCAGAAAATTGACATTTCATGGAATACTCGTTATATGTTTCTTACCAAAGAGTTGGGTGCACCCAGAGATAGCATTGTGAAGATGGTTACAAAACATCCCCAACTTCTCCATTACAGCATAGATGATGGATTACTTCCGAGAATAAATTTCTTAAGGAGCATAGGAATGAAAAATTCAGACATCGTGAAAGTTTTGACTAGCCTTACACAGGTCATTTAGCATGTATTTCCCTCATTATTAAATTTATGAAAACTATCCTGTTTTTACTGTTCCAAATTTCCATTCCTCCCTTACATTTTATACTGTTTTTGTCGGATACCCTACATTTGTACAAATACAAGAAGGAAAATATATGATATTGTCATATATATTTGTATATTTTGGATTGATACTTCATACAATGTGAAGAATATTCTGTATCTCTTGTTAATGTTGACTTCTGTGCCTGCAGGTGTTATCTCTGTCGTTGGAGGAGAATCTAAAGCCCAAATATTTGTACTTGGTTAATGAACTTAACAATGAGGTACAATCCTTGACCAAATACCCGATGTATCTTAGTTTATCTTTAGACCAGAGAATCCGTCCTCGTCACAGGTTTTTGGTTTCCCTAAAGAAAGCTCCAAAAGGACCATTTCCACTTGGATCTCTAGTTCCAACTGATGAATGCTTTTGCCAACAGTGGGCTGGAACTAGTTTGGATACATATTTGGCATTTCGTCAGAGATTATTACTTAAAAAATTTGCTGAGAAATATGAAAGAAAAATGTAACAGATCCGAATCAAGTTTGTATCAATCAACTTGCATGAGTACTGGAAGAAGAATCTGTTGTAATATTATTGTCATGCAAAATGTTGCTATAAAATGTTCTTGATGGTCTGCATCGTGGCTGAAGCTCAACAACTAGAGTTTAGTCGGCTATTTGGCATACTGTCTGCACATGATTTCATGACACATTCAAGTATCCGTGTCTGATTCTCAGCAGAAGCTGCTCAACTACTTTTGTGAAACTTTTTATTGCTGTGCTTGTGGCTGAAAGGCACAACACATCATGGTGCAATTTGTCACCCTATGGTGAGCTTCTTTGATAGTTAATAATTAATACATTAAGTATGCTGTTATTAACCTGTAAGTCTCTAATACATCGCAGGTTGTGGACAATATTGCAAACTTAAATTGGTATTAATTGAAGAAGGTGTATCAACTTTAAGTCCAGCTTATGGATTCTGTCATCGCTGCTCTCATGTTTCCTTCTTACCTTCAATGATTTGTGTGTAGATATGTTTTTACTTTTTTCATTCTTTTGTGTATCAGAAATCAAAAAGACTTTTGTTACCTTTGTCGCCACACCAGATCTATACATAATTTTTCTGTTACCCTGCGGCAATTTGTATCACATGTATGAGTTGAAATACCATTGATATTCTCTTCAGATGCTTGTAATTGAATTTTATCACTTTCATCTTTCACTCGTGTATTCTCAAAATAAATAAATAAATAAATAAAGAGGAAGATATTGGTAGAATCATGTACCAAAAAAGATTCATGTGAAATCGATATTTCTTTTGAGATAAAGACAAAGATATCCACATCATTCACTGGATATGGAATATCCATTTTGGATGGTTACAGGGAAGAAATAAGGAGAAATTATTAACACATGCTTGAACATGGATAAATTTTTGGAAATTATGATTTCACTTGAATAGCAGATGATGCAAGGACAGGCTAAAATTAAGGTTCATTATATAACCATGGTATTAGTCATCTTTTCAATATATGTACACATAATTGAGAATGACAATTTTATCTAGATCTTATATCAAGTGTATTTTTTTTAAAAAAATATTTGTATAAGTAAAATAATTCATTGTTATATTATTATACACTTTTTAAGTGACATGTTTTTAAAACTTAAAATAATTAATCTAAATATAATTTAAAATTAAATAATATTAATGTAAAACATTAGACAATACTAATGTAAATAGATTGAAGTGAAAAATTAGTAATAATTAGTAGTAATGTATAACTAACAAATGTCATGAAATTTTTTTGATTGATTAAACATAATATTTATCCTTTAAGCATATAGTCAAAAGTTCAAATCTTTATTTTGTACATGTGAAAAAACATATATCGAAAAAGTTCAATTCCTTAAATGAATCTCAATATCTTGAGAGTTAGTCCTTAACTCTCAAAAGAATACCTGAATTCATAAAAAAAATTACATATAATATTTATATTAGTCAACAAATGACTTGTTATTGTTGATTTAGATATGAAGAATCTTTAACACTTTACAAATTTAGAATGTCACAATAATCTAAATAGTCACTTGGCTTTAGGAAGATGTGACTCATATGAAAGAAAATATATATGGTAAAAAGGATACATCATAATTACATTAGGGTAAGATAGTCTAATAGTTAAAAATTACAATGCATCATAAATAAACTACATATAATGTTGACTCACCTTAGAAGTTGTCATGTTATATATATAATTACAAATTTTATAATTATTATAATTAATAAAACATAATATAAAAGCTTGAATTTTTCATAATTACAATCTTGTAACTGAATACATTATATCTTGCAGTAGTTTTGTAGCTTCTCAAATCAAATTTATCTGGTTTGAAAATTTTGCCTAACTTGCAAATATGCAATATATTATAAGGATCAACAAAAACAATAAAACAACAAAAACATGCTTGGTAAAGTATAAATTAACTGTAACATTATTAATTGAGAAGAAAAACAAGTGCTACATTGGTTTGATTTTATTGGGAAAAAATATCATACATTGTATTTGAAAATTTATAAATGAGTTTTCAACTTAATTATAACTTTTTTAACTAATAATTTTTTTATTGATTTATTGACTTCAAATAAACAACAAATGTAAAAATAAATATAATACTTGAAAGGTACAAAAATAGAGATTAAAATTACTATTTACATAAATATATTTGAAGATACAAAAATAGAAATTAAAGTTACTATTCATATAAAGATGAGAATAAGTTATTAGAGAATTTTTTTTTTTTCAAATGCAGGGACAATAATTAATATTAGTTTTATTGTATATAATGCATGCACAACTCAACAAGGTTATTTCTCATAGGCTAACTTTCATGTTGTCTTGTGCATCATATACACAATGAATAATGGTATCAATATAAATTTCATACTTATCGTAATACACAAAATATAGATAATTATTTTCTTAACAAGATAATTACTGGCTTTACAATTATTAAAACCAACAATTAAATTAAGTCTATAATAACTGTATTCATTTTTACCAAAACTTACTATTTACTATTAGTAAGTAGCAGATAAATTCTCAAGGCTCAAATTTTAGATTGGATGTATATCATTTTCTAATAACGAATGCATTAATTAATGTCGTTGTCAATGAAGGACCATCACATTCACTTCCCATTGGACCTATCCTAGATCGAAACAATCTTGTTTTGTCCAAATCATCTCAAAACCACATGTGATATATGTATGAATATAGCTGCCAAAAAACCTCCTGCAATAAACTCAATGAACAGAGTAAAAGTTAAATAAATAAAGACAAACAAATTTGGACTTCAGGGAGCGAATAAATTAAACAAGGAAATTTTGCCTTTGAGTAGCTTTAAGGCATTTCCAACCAAAGATTACGGACTCCAAAAAACTTGAAGCATTTTTTTCAAGGTCAATGATAGACTCTGGTGCAACAGGAAAGTTGCACCTTGGTCATGGATAAAGGCTCCTCCCCTATACCTTAACTTAGCAAGCAACCTTTTAGCACTAAATTACGTTGGTTTTCTTTTTTACAATGATAGAGATTTGGGCGTTATAAGAATATAAAATACATATATGATGGACTTTGCTATAAACCATTATTAAAGCGGCTCAGAGTGAGTAAATTAGTTCCTCAGAACATAGACGCGGATTCTAAGAGGTCCTTCAATCTAATTAAGACTGTGGACAATAATATGCCTAGATCTTTTCATCCACTGATCACTTCATGAATAAAACTCATAACTGTATGATCTAAAATTCAAACCTTTTGGCACCTGCCTGTAATTAAAAACTATAACCTTCTTACATGTATCATTAAACTTATGTTAATGCCATCAATTCCAATTGTGAAGAGGAAATTCTCCAATGTCTCTTCTTCAGCATGTATGTACTTGCTGGAATTTTGACTAAATTGCTGCACTAATTGAGAAATAGTTCAATAGAAGAACTGTATTGTGTATCAAAAGAAAGCTGCTAGCACTGGCCTGGATCTGTTTGAACTCTATATTTCTTGTATATGTATCTGAAACTAAGACTGCTTACATCCCACTATCTAGTGGAAATGCAAATGGACTGTCCGGGAGATTGAGCCCTTGATTGCTGGATAAAATTTTAAAAGTAAATAAATAACATCATCCATAGTCAACAAAATATTTCAGGAAAAGTGAAGCAGCAGAACTGTATGTTTGAAAACAAATAATATCATCCACATCCACATCCACACGGAAATTGTAAACAAGCAGAGGTAACTTTTACTATGTCTCTCGTATTTGCTACTTGACAAAACGAATGGTGTTCTACTACAACCAAGATCATCAAAGTAAACTTTGTTGTTTGTGTTTTACAAATCTTTTTAGCAGATGACAGTATAACACAAAGGAATTATTGTTTATAGGGGTTTACCGGTTTGGCTATGGTATAGAGATATCAGAATGGTAGAAAATAGATGACAAAAGCGCATAATTTATAGGGTTAATTTCATTTTTTGCCACTCTCTCATGACCAATTTAATTCAATCTCTTAATTTTTTATTTGAACAAGTACCTCAAGTTTTTAGTTGTCACAGTCAAATCCTTCCATCAATTCCATTTACATAAAACCCTCAAATAGTTATTTACAACTCAAATAACAAGAGATTTAAAATGAATTTGAGATAGAAAATGACCTCAAAGGTTCAGAATACAAAATTTTCATAAAATTCGTAAGATTTTTTAGTGTACAATGTTAAGGTATTGAAGAGAAAATTTTGGGATGTATTAATTTGGATTGCAATATAATGTCTCAATTACTTGGTTTTAAACAAAAGACAATTTAAAATGGTTTAATGGATCTGGTTCGTAGAGATTTTGAAAGAAAAGTTGAAAATTTGAGTGTTTTAGATAAAAAGAAAACTTATAGGAAAGAATTCATTGTAGTTATTAAAAAATTCAACGTACTTGATTATAATAACTAAAAAAACTGAATAGGGGACCAAAATCGCAGTGACCATAGTAGAGAAACAAAAATATAACTAAGCCTAATGTATATAAAACAGGTAGGAAGTGGAATGTGAGGGAAGAGAAACCTATTAGAAATTGATGCATACCTGTCCTCATCAGAGTAATTGGCGTCTGTATGCCTGGATTTGGCATGCAGTGGAAAACTGAAAGATTCTTCTGCTGGCTGGAAATTGAAGTGATCTGCACGAGAAATTATCAGTCAATATAACACAGAAGGATAGGTAGAACATACTGAAACTTGATAAGTAGAAATGTAATCTATATTATTACACACACCATCTGAAATCCTTGACTCATCCATGGAGAAGCCAAAATGAGGTAAAGTGGAGAATGGTTTTTGGGAAAACTGCAGCTGCACAAGACTTGACTTCTGAAGTTCCAGGGCTTGCTCCTTCTGTTCCTCTTCAATTAGCTGTAGCTGTCTCCTAATGGATCTATGGTTCCCAAAACTTCTTGGAACTAAATAAATTATAATTATGCATTAGATTGTACAAAGGCTTCTCCCACAAAAGGGAACAGAGAGAAAGCAGAGCATTAAATAACTAGGATGAGAAAAGTAATCATTGGGAAGTTAAACTGTTAACCATAAGAAATAAGAAATAATTTAGGTTATAAACTAATAATATCATACTTGAGTTAACTTCAGCATCCATATCAACATAGTGTGGCGAATAACAAACAGGGTCTTCAATTCTATCTATGTACTTCCTGCATCCAAATTGAAATGCACACTGAAATTATTATGGGGGAAAACGACATTAACAATGTCTAAGAGAATCTTACCAAAAGGTACATAAGCAGCAGCAAGTAAGATTTCAGGATGTAATACTGATTCAAGATACTACAATTGTCCATCTTACTTTGCATTTAAAGAATAGAGAGAGACAGAAAGCAGACTAGTTTTGACACTTCATATAATGCATTTGCCATTAAGTCACAGGATAGATTTACTTGGTTGTGTATGTTGATAACAAAGTTATTGTAGGTAGTGATCACCATTGCATTGCACATGTAAAGCAACATCTCTGTCTGCATTTTGAAGTAGAGATCTTGGCAAGGTTCAAAATTTCTTGGGAATAGAGGTGGCACAATCCAAGAATGGTATAGTCATCTCCCAAAGAAAGTATGCAATGGATATCTTAGAGTAGACAATTTTAGATGGATGCTAAACCTGTAGACACTCCCATGGATCCTAATGCTTCTACCATTTAGGGGAAGCCATTGGTTGGAAGTCTGAACTACCTCACTAATACTCATCCAGATATCTCTTTTACAGTCAATGTGGTAAGTTAGATACTTAAACCTCCCTGTGAAGAACACTGGATGCAGTAATTTGCCACCTACAATATATTGAAGATGCTCTAAGAAAAGGTCTCTTACATGACTGACAAAAGTCACACTAGAGTTGTGGCCTTGTGGGATACTCTATCGCAGATTGGGCAGGCTGTCTCTACTGACACGTTATCACTTGTAGCTACTGCATTCTTATTAGTGATACCATGATTTCTTGGAAAAATAAGAGTGTTGTTGCAAGATCCAAATGCATAAGTAGAATGAAGCCATGGCCCTAGCCACTTGTGAACTAATGTGATTCAAACAGATGCTCAAATGTCACATGTATGTGACAATCAGGTAGCCCTCCATATTGCCGTAAATCCAATATTTCATGAGGACCAAACAAATTGAGAGAGATCAACTAGCAGATGTCCTCACATAGTCACTGAAAGGTCCTCAAATTAGTTATATATGTGATAAACTCGGTGTATATGATTTATATACACTAGCTTGGAGAGTATGAGAGATAATGTAAATATGTTACAAATTATGCAAATATTGTAATTAGTGGTATTATGAGATATTACGAACTGTATGTGTTTATGTAAATTAGGGAAACCATTATTTAGCATATTTATGACTCGTTATAAATAAAAGGTTGTGTAAACTAGACACGTGGATTTCATCCTTTGTCTCTTGTCCTCTTTTTTTCAATAAGAGGAAAGGGGAGAACGAGGAGGAAGAACTAACAAGGGAATCAACAGCAATGAAAAAAATTTCATCAAATTATGCTAACTCTAGCAATAGTAATATTGATGACAATTATGTAGTCATTTCGAACTAAAAACTATAAGCTTTCATTTTATATAAGCTTTCATTTTACAACATCAACTTAAAATAACTACATTTACAGGAATAAATGAGAATTTGAAGCCATAAAACTACAAGAACTTCCAATGAAAAAATAAATCGAAAGGAAAAGACAGGGAATTCACCTTTCATTAACCTTTGCCTTCTCCCGGTAAGGTTTCACAAGCACCCGAGAACCCCGAACACAATGGGGATTCCCCTTATCCAAAACAGTTTTGACAGTTTCTGAATGAACAAATGTCACAAATCCAAACATCCTTCTCTGCTGGTTTGGAATTCTGACATCTGCAACAGGTCCAAATGTGCTACAAAGGAAATATATAAAAGTCAGTTCATTATCACAAATAATTAACTGCAAAGAAGCGTGAACATGCACTTCAACAACAAAAAATGTAATATACTTGAAGTAGTTTGAGACATCATCCTCTGTGAAAGTACTGTCAGCTGGGAACGTCAGATATATTTGTCGTGAAGCACTGATATTTCGAGCAAAATCTCCCTTTTGCATTTGTGTGGGAACATCTACCAGAACCACTGAATGCTGTCCATGAGGTCTGTGAATTAAACACGAGAAGTCAAATTAGAGCAAGAAGCATCAAACACTAAATACATAATACATGCAATCAGATTGTAAGACCTCACCTGCCAATTAGCCGAATACTATTTTTCAGTCGTGCAAGAAGCTTTGTCAAACTATAGCCAGACTTACCATGTCTCTGACTCTCAGTTAAATAACCATCTGCTTGCAGTACCTTTTTATATTTATCATAGTATGCCATTGGCAGGGAAGCAATTGACATTGGACTGCCTCTTGATCTTAGGAGCTCAATAATTTCTGACTCTAACTGTGCCAGTGACCCCGGGGAAACCACCTGATCCTCACTAATAGCATCATTTCCATACGTCTGAGAGAAATTCTCAGGGACAACTTGCCCATGATAGAATCTGCAGCTATTTCCATGCTTACAAAATCCTTTGTTGAAATAGTGACAAATCTTTATTGGAAATTCAGAAAACCTTCTCCCAGATTTTCCTCCCAAATTGGCAGCAGAAGCATCTAAGCCATAGTAATCGTTGGAAATCCCTCCGGTCCCAGTATTTACAGCATCTATTCGATTCTCCAAAGTGAGCATCTGTGTCTGCTTCTGAAGCTCTACAATAGAATCCAAGTAATTCATTCCCATAAAGTCTGGATTGATATTGCCAGCAGATTGTGGATCCCAAAAGATAGGAGACACCTGAAAGTTTGGTGAAGTAGGAGTTCTAGGGGAGATTACTGATAAATCGCTTAAACCTTGTTGAGGGTTGACAGTATGCAAAATTGGGAGCATATCTGGTTTAGCAGCCAACCTTTGGAGTTCCTTTTTGGCCTGAACTGCCACCTCACGGATGAAATAGTCCGGGCATGAAGCCAATTTAGCCATTTCTTGTTCTCCATGGCCTTGTATGAGGAGATAGCCTATTATCTTTCTAGCATGCTCCGGGTCAAATTTCTGAATTTTATCAAAGACAATCCTCGTGTAGGGAGAATCCATAATTCTTATGTTGTTATTGCAATAAGTCCCGGCATAAACAAAATTGAGTGAATACTGCTCAGAAAACAAGTACAAAGAATCTCAAAACCACCACGTCAAAAAGATTCAGCACAAAATATATATAGGGTAAAATAAAAACCAGAGTACTAGTCTTATAAAGCAAAATTGAGGACCTAATACACCATAACAAAAGACTAAGTTAATAAAAAAAAAAAAAAAGGTGTACAAATTCTGAATAAGATTCAACAAATCCAACGGAAAAAAAAAAAAAAAAAAAAAAAGTATGCTCTTTACCAAAAGGGCGCCTACTCCACGAATCAAATTATAAATAACCTAGCAAAACAGGAAGAGTAACGAATTCTTAGAATAGGAAGACACTCCACAGTGCATTATATTTTCATCAATTTCTGTCATCACCCAAAAAGGAAGTAACTTTAATGCAGCCCAGAAATGAGCCTTGCTCCTGATATGGAAATGAGCACGAAACACGCTCAGAAATATCCAAATGCATTAATCACACACACCAAAATTTAGAAAGTCACACCAGAACAAATGATTACAAGAAAACGAACCAGCATTTGTGAATTAAAAACCGGGCACCGGCATTTCAACATCGGAGTCTAAAGGTCCATTTTTTTTTGCAAAATAAAGAAAAATAAAGAAAAAGAACCCATCTCTAGATCAAGAATCCATGAAACAAAATCTTCAAAAGCTGCATACCCATCAAAGAGCAGGAGATAAGCGGTGCTGCAAATGTTTCAAGAGTGAAACTTTTTCAACTTTTGCTCGTTGCACCAACCTTTTTCTCTCTCTACAAGGACCTTCACGTACATTCAGAGTGTGTCATCCTATTCCAAAAAGCAAACAGATAAATGCTTTTGAAAAGGCTCAAAATCCAGAGTGTAGCAAAGACGCCATTTATGGTTCTCTCTCTTCTCTTCTGCGAAATCAAATCTAGTGACCCCTACACACACTCTAAAGTAGTGACTCTGCAGTTTTTATTTCCTTAAAAATTTAAAACTTTTAGAAAATCACAGATGTTGAATAGTCACAAACTTGAGGCAAAATATTTTGCTTAATCTTCGAGGACTATAACTGCTTGGAACTGCCCCAATTACTAGAATCACCCTCTTAACTCTCTTTTTTCTTTTTAGAAAAATAATAATAATTGGAAAAACCAACGTGCTAAATTTAGGACTTCAAACTCTTCAACTGAACAGCAAGGTCGGTAATGTTTGTGATGCGTATATCTCAAGTTGATTCACACAAAGGTGGATTTTTTTCTGTCTATAGTTAGAGTTAAGTTTGGTTTGATATTTCTATTAAAAGTGTAATACCAAGAAAATGTCAAGGTAGATTGAACATGAAAATTCGTATAAAAAATTCATCCAAACATTCCCTGATCATTCATTAAAAAATCCTCAATTTAAAAGGTATATTGCAAAATAATCATTAAGAAATTAAAATATAGATAAAGATATGGACCCCAGTTGAATGTGTGTCATTGGATAAGATCCTTGAAATTCAGAAACTCAAATATTGTAAAGTGGGGACCAGAGGAGGGAAAATATAGGCCTTGAAAAGAAGCTAAGGCTCAAAGGATTGGCTGTGGTGGAACATTTAGCATTTTAATTTGTTTGGGAGGGAACACAACACACAATGCCACATTTGAAAATATAAAAGTTGCATAAATCAGTGTCACCCTGCCAACTTGGTGAAAGGTCCACACTATGTATGCACACTCGTTGAGTTTAGTTCTATGTCATGTTAAACGGGCCCTCGCATTTCTGGAATGGCCCACAACATCCAACAGGTTTATTTCATGATCTTGTTTATGCACAGTTGGCACTTCATTTTAGATTTGTTATATACTCAGGGAGGGATATCAAATGAAAGGCGAGTAGGCAACAATTCCTGAATCTTATCATTTTGGCTGGTCAAACTCAAAGCTTAATTTGTGGCCAATAGTCGATCGAAGTGCTTTTTGTTAGGCTTAATTGTGATTTTAGTTTACATGTTGTAGTTTATGTACTCCACAATTTTAGTTTTCTTAATTTTAATTGTTTATGTTTAATTTTTATAGTTTTCAAATTGTATGAATAAGTTTATTATTCCAAATTTTCATCTAATAATTAATACATATGTAATAAGAGTGTGATCTAGTGTTGATTTTTATAGGTTCGTAAAAGAAAAATATATAAAATGATTAAATGAAAAAAAAAATAGTTTGTGTTATATTTAAAAAAAACATTACGTGTGTGTGTGTATATATATATATATATATTTTATATAAATCAATGATACGTCATACCTTTAGTACATTTATGTTAATTATTAGATAACATTTTGAGATAAAAAAGACTTAATTTGAATAATGAAAAAACTAAAACAATGAAAGTGAATAATTAAAACTGAAGAAATCAAAATCACTTATAACTTAAAATATTTCACCAAAAGTATAAGAGTTTAATATATAATCATTATTAAGTCATTTAGGTTTTATATAGAGATCAAATGGTTTTCTAGTCAAATATAACTGTGAGGTTGTTCTACAAAGTCGCCTGAATATTCTTTTTATTTATAATTATAACAAATTTATTTTGTTTAGCTTGATATACGGTGTATTAGCTTTGATAAAATTCAGTATAATGTTGTTGTCCATTTAGTTTTTTTTATGGGATGGCATAACTTTTTCTAGGTATAATGGAAAAAACTGAAATTGTGGATGAAAATCTAACATATTAGTTGATCAGTGGGAATGTAATGGGTTAAAGGGATTTATAGTTGTGGATTGGAGAGTGCCTCAACAAAACTTAGTGATGGAGGAGTTCAATAATTGTTTAGGAAGGGATGGGTGATCACTTATAAATACTCAAATACTCTCTAGTAAGTTGTGTGCTTAATGTGGGTATATAGAAGCTTATAAAATATAGTCCACCATAAGGTAGATCTATTGATGTTAGTATATAGTGATTTTGAAGGTAAAAGCAAGTGGTTCACCTATTATCAAATGTTTGTTATGCCACTAAAACAAAATATGCTATTTTTATAATTCAAAGGTGATGAAATAAACTACAGAGAGCAATCAATGACCTAATTAGCAGCCTAACTCAATGTCTTCTTGTTATGATTAAGTTTCTATTCAATTTGATTTTATTTGCTCGAGATAAATGTCATTTTCGATACAATTAAATACATGTAAGCAGAGGTAAAATGCAAATATCTCGTGAGTTAGAAAATTATCCCTATAACATTAATTTTTGTATTAATTTTCAAATTTATTTTGTATGTAAATATTAAATATTTTTTGTAATCTTAAATTATTACACATAAAAAAGAGGAGACATGATATTATTCTAAGAATAAATTTAAAAGAATTATTTTTTATTTTATAATTTTTTAAATTATTTAATTTTAATGAGTAATTAATTAGATCGGA
>JAMLFT010007277.1:0-15034 GCA_026544285.1 Pachyrhizus erosus
TTTATTAAATTTTTTTAATAATTATTTTAAAAATTATATCAATAAAAATTTATTATTAAATAATAGTATAAATTTATTTTATATTATCTATATGATTATTAAATTCATATTTGAAATATAATTTATAAATTTTACAATGAATTGTGGTAGTTCTTTACACATTCACCAAAAACTGATGGATCTTATTGAAGAAATATTGCAAAGATGTTTGTATGATGATGGGTTAGATCCGTAAGGACCCTAACCAATTAGGTCCAATAAATTAGTCAATGGCCATACTCACAGAATATATTGAACGGATGACGAGATAATAGGATATATCTGCTTTCACTATTTTTTATTATTATTATTTTCACATTTTAATAATAGTCTCTAGTGAGAGCTTAAAATCATGTCACTTTTTGTTAGAGGTGTTCATCAAACTAAATTTATTCAATGAATTCAATAATTAAAATTAAACCAATTTATCAAATTAAATTGATCAATTTGATTTAGTTAATTTTTTTTACTTCAAAATCATGTCAAACCAATTAGTAATTATAATTAGTTCATTATTTGGATTTAATTTTTTTAACCTGAATTAACTCAATCGACTGATTAATTTTTTCTTAACAGAGTAATACATTTTAAACATCATATTTAATTTTCTATTCTAATATTATTAAGGGTCTTAATTTGATCATATTTATTATATAATTTTTTATACCATATTTTGAGAAAATAATGAGATACAATAATACATGATTATGAAGTGATGGTTATAAAAAAATACTAAATAAAATAAACAATTAATCATTAAAAATAAGAAATATTCTTTATTTTTATTATATAAAATATTATTTATTTATAATATTTTTTTATTTTTCATACTTAATATATTATAATATCGAAAAATAAAAATTTGGCAGGTACCAAATCCTATCAATCAAATGGCTTTTTCAAAAATTACAAAACATGTAAATTATTATACAAACAAATTTATCTATTATTTCATAAGAAGAATAAGAAAATAAAATTTTGGGTCTCGAACAGTAATTTGATCAATGATAAAGGAAGAGAATTCTTGCTCAAGACTGACTAATTATTCTAAATGTTTTTTTTTTCACAATAATTATGAGGGAGAAAATGATCAAACAAAATGGATTTAAGCAATATTATTGCCCAGATCATATTAATAAATTCTCTTGTTTTTGTTCGTTAAATAATATTTTAGTACTCGTAAAGTTTCAATTAATTTATCAAATTCTGAATTTTTTTTATCCCCTCTTTTTATTTACGTTGATGATTTGATATTTTTTTTTTATCTCTTGATCATTTGAAACTTATTTGTTTGCTTTTTCTTGTTTTATTTTTATTTTCTAGTTAAAGATATTAAATAGATAAAATCTTAAAAATATTTTAATATCCAGCACAGGCAAAAAAGTAAATAGAATCTTTTTTTTTTCTTTCTCTTCACGTCTTGAATCGTTATTTAAGAATCCAAATATAAAAAGAGAAACGAAAATTAATAAGTAATATTTAATTATATTATTATGTTTATATATAGTAAATAAAAAATAAGGAATTTATACAGAAAATTAAATATTTTTTCTTATTTAATATTTTTTCATCGTTCATATCAGAAAGGAAAGTTTATATTAAACTAAAATTAAAGTACGTCATAGACATTGAAAAATAAAATATTATATAACGTGTGACTCAATTGCAAACACCTGTGACTACCACGTTCCGAAATTATTTAAGCTCCAATAATATTTTCATTGAATATTTGTCCAATCTCGCAACTTTTGAATCATTTATATGTGTTTTATACATGGAAAAGCGAATGAGAATCATAAATATATATGGGGAGGATTCGAATCATCAAACATCTGTTTGCAACTTAAATTAACTATGTTTTATTCAATGTTTTAAAAATGAAACCGATAATTGAATTAATTAAATTATAAATCAAATCGGTAATAATTAAATTTATATTGTAATATTATCTGATATTTTAGGAAATAAATAGTATAAAATTATGATAATGTACGACATAAAATTATAAATGATTAAATTATATATTTTATATAATAAAAATTAATAATAACTTACAAAAAAAATTATATTTAAGTAAAATTGTTAAATATGTGTTTGTTATTTATCTTACAAATATTTTAGATTGATTTTTTTTATAAAAAAAAAGTTGATCGGTTTAGATCAGATTAATCAATTAAATCATTTATGTGGTAAACTTGTAAAATTGATATTTTAAGCACAATTTTATTATAATTTAATCAAGTAAACTCATTTTAGGAGACTTTTGTCCGATGAATTATAGTAAAAAGCACTATAATTACGAATGATTGCAACGTGAAAAATGAAGCTATTGACGTGTTCGTTTGAAAACAACTCTATACTGTGTGTTCGTAGATTTCAAGGTTAAGTAAAATGAATTATGATATAATTACTTTTGAATTGTTAAAAATAATTGAAATGTAATTTGTTTTGGGCCAACAGAATTTGAGGCCTGTAATCCTGAAATTAAACATATTGATCCAAGTATGATTAATGAGAGCATTTCATGGAGTAAAAATGGTAATACAATAAATAGCTTCCAAGAAGCATTTGAGAATTGCAGAAACCAGTGCAGAGGCATATCACACTACATACGAAAATGACACTAGAAAAGTATCAATGATCAACAATTGGAGAAGGAACAAAATAAGCATACCTTTTAATTTATATTCGTGGATCACCTCTTATGGTCACTGATCAATTAAGCATTAAAGTCCTTATATGTGACTTGGAAAGTTTATCAAAGACCTTCTCCAGGATTCCTTCTGCTCCAGCTAATATTCTCTCCCTTGGCTGCAGAATTGTACTTAAATTAACTTGAATTTTGTTTTTTTATTAGAAAGTAAGAGAATTAATTTTTAAACATGGAAATAACCAAGGAGAACGTATATGACATTTTTAGTGTCACTTCTGGGATGGATGAGCATGCGAAATTATTGTTCTCTAAAAAAAGTGGAAAAGCACGTGAATGATGTGTAACGAAAATGTTGCTTAATATATCCTTAATCCTGTTGAAAGTTAAAAGTTTTATAGAAAGGGAACTAAAAGTTGGGAGGGAAAAAATTGGTACAGAAAGCAGATTCTTGTTCTTTTAGGTATAGATCCAATTACAGGTGTTAGAGTAAATCAACTATGAAGGACGGCGAAGAATTTGTGGTGCTGATATTAAGTCAAATTCTTCACGGGATTATTCTGTAATCACTCAAAAAAAGCTTTATTCATAATTCGTTTCCTTCCATATAGCGTGCACTTTTAGCATAGTGAGCTGCTACTCCCTATTTCATATATTCTCTATTATCACTCTCTCTACCTAACCAACTTGTTAGTATAAAAATAATAAGTTTTAAGTTGTTAGAAATTCAGGTGTGAACCAGGAATGAAACATATCCACGGGAAACGACTCAAGTGTAAACTGAAAAAACTTATATAATTTTGTGTTGAAAAGTCCTGTCCTATTTATTTTGTGCTTTCTTTTTTAATGGTATTTTTAGATGAGATACAATAAAATAGAGAGGAAGATAATATAGAGAAGGATGTATTTTCTTTTTGTTGAAAATAAAATGAAGGGAGGATAGAGAAAATTTGTTTTTACTCTAATTTTTTATTTTAAAAACTGATTTCTAAAACAAGTTTATGCTACACTCATTTAAAATCCATCGAGTTTTGCAAATTATTTTCAAGATAAGTAATTTAAAAAAGAAAAATACAAAAAACCCCAAAAAAATGTTATCTCTTTTTTTTAGAGGAGGAGGGGATTGGTATAATGAAAGATTATGAGAAAATAAATCTGGAAGTAGGAAAAGCATAGTTAAAATCAAGTTGAATATAGTTCGAGATTAGATTTAACAATTTAATCATTAAACTTAGTTAATGAATCAAATGAGTTAAATTTTAGGGTAAAAATATTTTTTATTTTTATATTTTTATAGATTTTTATTTTTAATTTTTTTAAACTTTTATATTAAATATTTTAATTCTTAAACTTTACAAAATATGTATTTTTAGTTTTTTTTTTACTTTCAATTATTTTTTAAAATATGTGTAATATATTTTCTAAAGTTTAAGAACTAAAATGTTTAACATGAAAGTTTAAGAAATAAAAATAATATTAAATAAAAATATAGAGACTATAAATATATTTTATCCTAAATTTTATTAAAAACTAAACTTATATGATAATCAAGTTGAACTCAAGTTATGTATAATTCAATTTAATTCACGCACACATATTATATAATACATACATATATATGTGTTTATTAAATTTATATAATAGACTTTAAATTAATTCAATGTTAATTTTATTTTTGTATGAAATAAATAAATATAAAAGAATTTTAATTTAAATCAAATCTAACTAACAAACTAAACTAAGTTGTTTGTGGACTTGAACAGATTCAAGTTTGAGCGGGGCAAAAAAATTCATAGCAAACTCTAGTTAAGTTTTAAATAAAGACAATTCTTATCAAGTCATGTTAGGGTTAATTTCACCCATTTTTAACCCTAACTCAAAGAAGGAAATTTTAAAGCATAGTATAATAGCAAAAGTAAAGCATATAGAGTAAGGGGTTCTAGCAAGTAGCCATGGTGGGAGAGCTAGTAGAAAAGTTGGATGTCATCAACAAAGTCTAGATGTAGTAGATCTTGGTTTTCTAGCAAAGTTGAGATGCGTCAATAATCCATTTTCTCATTCATTTTGTTAATAGTAATGAAGCTAGTGTTATTATTACTAGAGATGAAAATATAGAGGACAAACTTTTTGCTTTAACTGTTGGCCATTTTTAGTTTTTTATTTTTAATTTTTTTATTGATTAAATATGTTTTTATTTATTAATTTTAAAAAACATTTTTAAAAAAAATCAATCATGCCCTAATTTTTTTTCTTTAATTCAAATTTCACATTTTTTTTTCTTTTTCTCATTTTCTTTCCATCCTATAAATAACCATCAAACAATAGTATCACATTCATACTTACCATAATGGGCTACAAATTAATAATTTGATTGGGGCAAGTAAATTGGGAACTACATGCATACACACACAAAATCACGCAAAATACCATATCTTAATATCAACACACACAATGACACACATGAACACATCTTAATATTAACACATACCTCACACAAACATAGACGATTCATTAAGACTAATCTCTTTTGAAAAATTTGAAGACACTTGAAGGCAAGTTACCTTCTTTTAGCTAGATTTATATTTTCAAACATGAAAATTAAGATTCAAAATCTTAACTATTTGTTTAAGGAATCTAAATCTATCACCACTTCATTATTAGGATTTATATTTATGTTTGAGTGAGACAAAAAATAAGAGAAAAATTTATCTTCTAAAAGAAATCCATTTTTCTTTTATTTTTCTCCAATTCATAAATATTTCAAAATTTTCTATACTCCATTATTTTTTCATCATACTAACTAAACATACATGATTTGAAGATGTTAAAAAGTTAAATGTGAAAGATAAAATTATTTTTTTGTATGTAATACTTATGCTGGTTTGAAATGAAAGAATATAGACCAAAGGAATAAGGAACAATGGAAAAAGTGACAAATTTATTTTCTTCACCATTTGGTATGATTTGAATATGAAAAGAAGCATTGAAACAAATGTTGGTTTTGGGTACTAAAAATATTATATTATCCTTGTTTTGTATTTTTTTATTAAAAAATATTTATTATATATATATATATATATATATATATATATATATATATACTTTTTATACAACAAAATAAAATAAAAATTTTAATTTTCTTTCATATTATACAACCAATAAAATTATTTTATTTTATTTTTCTTTCTTTTTACTTCTTCCCTAAACCATACATATTCTTAAGTGTGACCGCATAAATGAAAGGATTCGTAAACTCATTATTACAAAGTTTCATTGGTGAATGCACAGTGTTAAATACATTGTAATTTATTATACTAAGACAATCCATTATTAAAGATACATTGTATTTTATCTATTTGATTTTTTTGAACATACTTTAGTAAGTTAGAGTTCTTTTTCTCCTTTTAGATTGCCTTTTCATATTTCATCATAAACTAAATACAAGTCAATTTAGACTATGAATGCTTTTTAAATAGGTTTAGATATATTCACTTATGCTTTTACTTGACTAAATTTTGATGAGATTATTTATTTAAACCTAGACTTGAGTTGACAATATATAAGATTGAGTCGTCTTAACTGGACACAAGATATCAATCTTAATATTTGTTTGTTGATAAAAAAATATGTCATCAAATTGTAGAATTTTAAAAAATATGTCTGCAATAAGATATATTTTATAGGCGAATGTTATGGTGAATCACTTTGATAGATAACTTATAGTGTACCATCTTTATTCATCATAAGATTCATCTAACCCTCATAGTTATATCATGCATCTTCCACACCATTATCCTTTCCTTTAATCCTAAACTCATTCATGACCTTCACCATTAGTTGTAATAGGTTCATTACCTTCATCATTGTTGTTGCATGCTCCTTAGAAACTTCATCATCTCTACCACTAGCCATGACAAGTCCATCATTGTCGGGAAAACACCAAAATGCAAATTCAATCTAAAGTCTAAATGCAAAAACACCAAACAATTGCATAAGAAATAAAAGGAAAAAACCTAATCAACAAGATATACACAATAGCCCCAAGTAGTGACCTTTTTGTCAAAGTTTTATCATCAAACCCAATTAGAAACCTAAATGCAAACCTTATAGATTTGGTAATCATGTTTCTTAAAGTGGTTTCCAAAAATGCCTCTAACATCTTCAATGTGAAAAAAATGTTGATCGATGATGACAATTTAGACCCAAACATTCAACAAGGTATAACTAAATACAAGAAGACAATCTTAAACGTTGAAAGCCAAATTGAGAACACTGTTGTTGCCTTGTTGGTGAATTTTGACATAGACATATAAGTTTAGCTCAAGGTTGCCTTAGTTGCAATCAATAATGCTTCCATCCCAAGAGATAACAATGTTTTATTCATTAAGCATTCTTAATTGTTTTCTTGTGTGATTGGTGCTTTGCATATATGTCCATACATGTTTTTGATTGAATTTTCTTTTCAGTGTTTTCACGATGATGATGACAATGGTAATAGACCTATAACAATTAGTGATGAAGGCAACAAAGGAGTTTTTAGTTAAGGAAAAGGATAATTCAATATGAAAGATGCATAGTATAACCATAAGGACTAGATGAATCTTATAGTAGATAAAGATGGTGTGCTATAGACCATCTATAAAGACTGTTCACAATAACATATGTCTATATATTTTAAGATAAATAATATCAATATAAATACAATTTTATGTTGTAGAAAACATCATCCATTAAGTCAAAAGTTAAATTAACTCATAATTATTGTAAAGAATTATACTATTTAAAAACCTTTAACATTAAATTGTTGAAAGGTCCAAAATATAACTCAAATTTATTGTAAAATATACAAGATCTAATTTCTTAGATATGAGTTCATAAAAAATAATCATAGACCAAATTCAATTGGTGATACAAGATATAAACAACCAAGAATGAAGCCAAAAAAATAAGATAGCAGGGGTCAATAATTTAAAATTAAAGTTCATTCAATACAATAAACTTTATACAAAATTTTTATAATTATATATCCCAGAGCATTAATTTAATTAACAATTTATCAAAATATTAAAAAATACATTTACGTATATATAAACTAATTTTTTTTTTAAAAAAGTATTCATATTTTATAAATTTCACATATCATTAAGAATCTTCATATTAATTATGTTTTAAAAATATAACGAATCAAATTAAATTATGCTACTTGCCATATGATTTATTACACAATAACAACTAATAACTACAAGAATTTATTTTTATAAATTATTGAAAAGTAACAGAAACAAAAGAACGTGTGGTGACGATAGTCATTATTCTAAAACTAAATTTTGTAGATAGAGCGCATCTTGATTTCTAGTTTGTTTTTCCAAAATTTACATGTAACATATCTAAAAATTTAAAAATATATAAAGAATATTTAGAGAAGAAAATATTTATTTATATGTCCCAAAAGTCAATCTGTAAAATTCTTATATAATATTTTTTAATGTATCAAATTAATAAATATTAATAAATAGTCTTTAATTTTTAAATAAATTATAATTAAACTAATATAAAAGAAATGCTAATAAAATGATTTGATTACAAATATAGTCATTTACAATATTTAAAATAGCAATAAGGAATTTTAAAAAAGTTATTAAAAAAAATAAATAATACTCAAATATTTTATTTTAAAAAATATATAATTATCTTCACAATAAAAATCATAAAAAAGATAATTATAATATTTAACTAAAAGAAAAAATTATATCTTGATGATAAAATTATAAAAAAAATGATAATTTTAAAACTAAAATATTATATATATAATAAAATTATATGATGAAAAATTAAATTACACTAATATAAGTATATAATGCTTACCCCTATTACATTATTTAATAATTTTTAATTAAATAATATTTTTTAAAATACGTTGTTAGATTGAATGTCCTTATTACTTAAATCATATATATACAAAAATTTATGTTAATCCAAAATTATTTAATATATAATTTATATAAATAAAATAATATAATATATTTTAAAATATAAAAATATAAAAATTTAATTATTTACTATTATTATTTAATTTTTATAAAATTTGATATTAAAAATTAAAATAAAATAAAATAATAATTTAATTGTTTGATGGATAAAATTTATATTTTATATAAAAATTATTAAAATGATGTAATAGATTCGAGAATTACATGGATGTAGGAAGATAATCGTAGGTCCGTCCCTGTAAAAAACCCTGATTTAGATGATCTTATCCAATAAAGTTATAATTAAGATATTCACAAAATGAATTGTAAAGTTCGTAATTTACTCTCAGATAATAAACTCGACAAATTCCAGTTGTGTTCATCTGCACGCTAGTTTAATATATGATTTTTTTTTCGAAAAAACCAGTTTAAGACGTAACAAAATATAATTTTTTTACACACTGCGTACAATTTTGGTGCATGACAAATCGTCAGAGTAGCATTAATTATATTAATATTTGTTCTGTAGCTAAAAGACATTAGCCATACAAACTTCCATGTTTCCCTCCTAGGAACAGTACAATCAATTCTTATTTTGAAGTAATTTACTGAAATTGTTTTACTAATATAATTATCCGCTTAAGAATCCAATAATATAATTTTCTCGTCCTTCAGATAAAACTATTATAAATTTAAGGTTTAAATGATTTTTTTCCCTGTGATTTTAATTTAGTTTACTAAAGGTTTTTTAGTCTTTTAAAATTTTAATTTTTTAATTTTAATATTTATTTTTAAGTAATAATATTAATTAATGATATAACAATGCTATTTAATAATGTATTAGTTTGTCATATTATAAAAAAATTTAATAAAATATTTACATGTAATTATTTTAATAAAATATATTTTTTGATATATAATCTAATTTGATATTATCAATTGTTTTGAATAGACAAAAATTAAAAAATTTAATTTACTTAAAAAAATTATATGTAATATATTTTTAATAATGTAATAAATTATTAATGTTACTGACACTGTTATTTAAAAATAAAAATTAAAACAAAAAAATATTTAAAAAATTAAAATTTAAACAAATTTTTTTACAAAATAAAATAAAAAACTTTCTGTTTTATAATGATAAAAATATTATTTAAACGTAAATTTAATCTGAACTCAATATGGCTAGTGTGTAATTATCTATCACTAATAGAATTCAGTAAAGATGGATTTTATCAATTATAGCCTTAGCAAGCCCTTAATCGCATGAAAAGGGTAGAAATCAAGAACCCTATTTTTTAAAAGCAATTTGAAATCAGCTTCGTCTTTTTCTTCCTTACAGAAAACAGATATAGTTGGTATTGTTTTAGGGATTTTCATATTTAGCTAAACAACTTCATTCAACATTTATTAAATAAGTGTTTATTGTGTAAGCACTTGTGCATAATTTGTTTATACAATTGAAAAACAAATAGGACTAAGCTACTTTTATATACATTGTAAGTTGTTTCGATAAACTATCCTAAAAAATTGTTAGAATAAATTAAAAACTGTTTATAGACATATTGTTTTTTTCTCAAATACTTACCAGACGCTTATGTTTTAAGATAAGTTGAAATAAACTTTTCCAAATTAAATTAAGACATTTCTCTTTACGAAAAAATATTGTTAAAAAGAATACCACTTGGAAAAATTGTGGAGTGTCATCTACATGCCACAGAGATACTGTTGTTTAAGTTAATACAACTCTACTATAAAGAGATTAAATCTAACACATGATCTCTATTCTCTATCAATATTTCTCTTGCGCACACTTTGGGCAACATTTTCTGGCTAACCTCCTTTATGATGTAACTCATCGTCTTAAATTAGTGTTGAGTTGTTTTGAATTTATAAGATGCCTGAATTGAGTGTAAAAAAAAAAAAAAATACCTATATATATATATGGCTGCTCGTTAAGAAGTTTAATATAATACGGTTCTCTTCCTTTTGTAAGTCCACCTATCCATCATTAACCTGTTTTCTTTCAACGATCTTTATGCAGTTGAATAGTCTCCATTCTCAAATTCACGTTTTGCTTCCAATACTTGACTCTAATAATACTATCATGGTAGGTTGGTGGTTTAGATTCTACTCCACATACTTTGTAACTGATCTCAGCATTTTCCTTTTTATAAATTCTTCATCCCTTGCCACATTGACTGCTACGTCAATTTTTTGTAGAATAAAAAACTGCAATGTGTTTGTGTGCTTTCTAATTTCTCTAATTCTTCTTGAGAACGACTACTTACTCCCCTCTTCTTGAATTAGGTCCTACAACATAATTTTAAAACTCTAAAACTCTAGCCTATATAATTAAAATTTTGATCACATACATTTTTATAATTACAATCAAATAAAAATATCTTTTATATAAAAATTCAAAAGAATAAATTAACTCTTTAATTAATGTTTCATCAAATGAAACCTAATAAGCCATGTTCAATGTAAATTTTTGACGAGCCGTTTAAACATATTCTACTTAAGCATGAAAAACAAAACCATATTCTTACTCCATCAATGACAAAATAAAACTCCGTCGGTAACAGAGGCGTTTCTCATTTTTATTGCATGATTTTGAGGATTATCGATTAAATAATATCTAGTAACACCTTTATACTACACTCTAAAATTGGACAAACTATTAGGTTATTTTGATAGTCTTGAATTACCTAATATTTTTTTTCTAAAACTGAGGGCTTTGAGTAAATCCTAACTACACATTAAATCCAGTCTCTTCCATGAATCAATCTCTGCATTGATGTTCAAAGAGGATGTGATGCTCGAAAAACAATTAGAAGTATTTTGGTCCAAAAAATCACAGGATTCTGGATTCTATGGTTCCTTGGAGGGAATCTATAAGCTAGGTTTTATATCTATGATCATTGAGTTGAGATGGAATTATTCAAGCCTTTATGTATTTGTTGACTGAGGTGCAAGGACCATATATTTTGCATCTTTTCTGTACCCAAATAATATGTAAGAGAAAAACTGCTTTTTGTTTTGTGGGTTTCAATTGATTTTCAAACAGCTTGATTTGATGTACACTTTGTATATTGCTTGCAACTTTTGGAAAATTCTTGCAGTCAGTTTTAAGTTTTTTAAGATTATCACAACTGCCCATTAAATATTAATATAAAAAAAATTGCTCAATAATTGACTCGACGTGATCAAAATTGAGTCAACATGCATTCTGAAATTAAAATAAACTTTAAAAACAAGAAGTTAAAAAATTGAAAGAAAAAAAAAAGATAAATAGAGATTCCGATCAAGTTGAATTAAAAAAAAGGAGTTAAAACACAGTCCGATACTAATGATTCAAGATTACCTACAGGTAAAGCTGATTTATATAAACTTACATGCACCGTTCGATCTAGTTTAGTATAAAACTTACACATAGAATATAGATATTTTTTGTATTAATTTTTTTAAATTAAATTTTATTTACTAATTTACCTGGTAAAAAATTGGTATTAAAGACCTTCATTCAAAATAAACTTAGATTGTTATTAAGGCAATATTCTAATTTTGATTGAAAAATAATATTAGAAACAGTTGTGACACTGCAGTTAAATTTTATTATTCTCCTGTCTTACAATAAGTGTTATTTTATAAAAAAAAATTATTTAAAATAAATGTCATTTTTTTATTTTTTATTGTAATATTAATTATTTGTTTTCTATTTATAGTTGTAATATAATAATGATATGTAATGAAAATTATAAATTAAATAAATTAATGATGACAAAATTAATTTTATAAAATTTTTATTATGAATTATTTATTTACTAATTCTTATTAACTTATGTAAAAAAAATTAAAAATAATACTTATTATGAAATGAAAAAATATTTAATTAAAAACTACTTAACAGCACAAAACAGTTTTATTACACGAAAAGTACAAAAACTATAAATCAATACCTCACATGACTCCTATCAACCCTAACACTCCCCCATTTTATTTAATTTTTTTATTTTCCTATGATTATATTTCTTTAGAGATAATTTCGTTTGTGACACTATACACATTAGATATAAACGTTTCTCTTAATGGATATTCAACCCTTAATTTATCATGTTGTGATAGTATTTATTCAATTTTCAACTAACAAAAAAGAAACAACTTGTTTCTTACTTAATTTTGCAAAACCTTTTTTTTTAACATATAACATTTCTCTTTTAATTATTTTAAATAAAATTTATACATATCTATCTAATATGTCTGAATGTTGATAAAAAAAAAAATACTCCTCCATTTTAATTATCTGTCACGTTATGAATCTTGCTTTGTTTTAAAATTTCTGTTACTTTGAAAATTAAGAAAGTGTTAATTATTTATTATTAAACATGTACTTATTAATTAATGTCTTATTTGATATTTAATTAATTCACACTTAATTCTTTTAATGAGAGTTTGACCTCTTAAAAAAATTTGTTAGTCATTAAACTTATTTTTTGATATAAATTGTGTCATTAAAATTAGTATATATTATTAAATTTTTTTATAATTAGGACATATTTTATGTTTTTATTTAATATTCAACTAAATTTTTTATTAGGTTGATCCTGTTGAAATTAAAATAATACCTTTAGTCATAATGTCATTCTCAAGTCAAAGATCCAGCCAATCCTTTATTAAGGAGTATATGTGTCAAATCACTTACGTTAATGACTTTTAATACTATTAATATAATGCATGGTATTGTTAATTTAAGATTTACAATATCTTGATTATTAACTTAAATTATATTATGTAATGTTTATATTCATAGAGACAAAGATAATAACTATTTTCCCTCGTAGATATTTTTTTAGAGATAATCCTATTTAAAATACCATCAAATATTTAATATGATTTTTTTCCAAAAACATAAACTTTAATTTATCACATCGTGTAAAATTAACCTTTCTTTATTATTAAACTCAACTCCTATAGATAATAACTAAACCCTTTTCATATTAACAAGATACTTTGTTTTTCATGTAAAAATCACCTTCAAAGTCATAAAAATATAAAGTCAAAATTGTCAGCTAAGTTATGGCTTTTTTTTTTTTTCTTGAACTTTTATATAAGGAGCTTTCTTTCTCTACAAACATTTTAATTATAATTCTTTTTTCTATTTTGAAGTTTACGTATAAAATATTTTTATATAAATTTTAATGAAAACTGGTTACTTTATTATGCCATTTTTAATCAATATAATATGGTAATAAAATGTTTTTTTATTAAGTAAAGGTATAAAATTATTTTTTTATAAGTTTGAAATATCTTCTAATTTAGAACACATGATTAATTCATTAAAATATTAAAATAAATTATTTTTAATATATACAAATTTAGAGATTAATTTCTTTAGCACATATTTTAAAGAGTTAAGTTATTTATTAAGTATATCATTCAATTTTGATCATACAAAAAGTTATTTTACACTAAAAATATATATAATTAAACTTCAAAACAAAAAACATATGCTTAAATTTCTAAATGAGTTTCAACCATACGGTTGGGTGGACTCAACTCTCGTTGCCACAACTCGTGGAACACTAAGACAAGGATTCGGTTGGATGAAATTCCAAGATTCCCCACTATCTACCTTTATTATATATTTAAGTTGTGTTATTTCAAGAATGAAATGATTTTAATCTTATTATTCTTTAACGAATTGTACATAATATTTTAATTTTTCAAAAATTATTATTATTTTAAATAACTATGCATTTTTTTCTTAAGATTTTAAGCATCTCGATCTAACTTAATTTTACATGTTTTTCATATAATTTTGAACATTTTTTTTTTAATTTATACCTTTATAGTTTAACATATATTTTAAAATTTTTACATAATACATTAATTCTTATTAATATATTATAATTAATGTTTTTGTGGACTTTTAATACCAGCATTTTCTATTTTGATTTGCAGAACTTGTGGACTAGTAATACCAAAATTTTCTTTTTTGAATGGCAGATTCTCTTGGATGAAATTTAAACCATCAAAAGTGTTTCATTTACATCATAGGTTCGAAGAAAAACAGGGAAACGATAAATAATGTCAACAGGGAAAAAAAAAAGAATCTGCATCAAAGTCTAAAGCTTCATAACCTTTTTCCAAAAGCAGCACTTTGAATAAATAGATATAACGAAATCTTTATCGATTTTTTTTTTGGAGAAAATTTAATTGTTTAATTTTATACAGTGTAAAAAATTTTACATTATTAGCTAATAAAAAATAATAATATTTAATATTTTTTAAATTATTATTATAAAAGTTAAAAAAATTATTATACATAACAATTTATAATACAATAGAAGTGTAAAAATACCTATTCACAAAG
>JAMLFT010007278.1:0-15032 GCA_026544285.1 Pachyrhizus erosus
GAAAATAGTTGCTAATTTCCTCAATAATAAAGTCCAAAAGACACAAATAAATATATTAAAAATTGACATTTATCAGCGGACATATCCTATAAAGGTATCATCGCCCTAGACTCTGTCATAAGTTCACCTCCCTTCTAGAAGCAAAATTGTCAAATGAAAAAGTGGTTGAAATCCATCAGCCATGCTTAGTCTGAAAGAGAGGGGATGGAAGAGTGAGCTTTCAATTTTGGGACTCACATACATAATAGGGGTAGTTTATCTAACGTAGTCTTTCCTCTCATCGTTCATGCCTATTTAAGATTTCTAATCGTTTTAAGGCCTGTCGTACCCTCCTTACTGCTAACTCCAGGAGGGTTTACACGAGCGTATCATTGAATATCCAATTTGAAACTTTTGGTTGACGATCGAGAGTATATACCATGTCTGGTACTAGATCCAAGGTACTTTCAAATGAATCTTGATAATGCTTTACTTTGTTAAGAACGCCTAGTCGGTTATGTGACACTCTCTGTTATCTGAGCGGTTCACAACTTGGTACCTTATCTACCCCCAAGGTCTCATCTAAGCCTGCGTACATTCCTCAAGTACCTTCTGTGGTCAACCATTGTATCCTCCGTCTTAAATTCATACTCGATAGGGTTTTCAATGCAATTTACCTTCCTTATCTCATCTATCATTCTTTACTATTTTCTTTTTATAGTGGTACTAATGTCGTATCAAGATTCTCAATGGACAACATCCATTTGTTTTATAATCGCTCTAAGTTGTGTCATCATTGTCTGAGCATAACTCAATTCATCAACTATCATAGGATTTATTCAAAAATTTTGTTACTAATGGACAGTGAACAAGAATATTTTTCTTTCACATATAATAGAATCATTCAAATCGCATGTATATTATCAACACAATACATTCTACTACATATTCATTAGTCTACAGTAGTTAATTACACATTTTGCACTCAAATAATAGAGCATGGGTAAAATGGTCATTTCTTTCATAAATATGACCTCAGGTATTCTTATCTTCATTTTCAATTCACAATATATTATATGGTTATGCATGCATTATAAGTTTTTCCTTCCTGAGATTAGAAGGTTCTAACAATGAAAAATTAAAATTTTCTTATGTAAGGGTATTTTAGTCATTATTATAAAATATGATTTTTTAGGAATTTCTTTTCACAAATCTACCTAGACCACTTTATGTGCAGGTTTATCATGCTTTCAAAATAATTTACTAAGTTCAAAAAGCCAATTCATAATAAAAATGAATTTTTGTAAAGTAAGGGTATTTTGGTCATTTTATAAATATTTACCCTTTTAAAGATTTTTCTTTTATATTTCACCCTTAACTTTTGGAAAGGGTTTTGATATTGCTAATAATAATTTAGATCATTTTTTCTGAAGTTGGAATGACCTAGAAAGGACAAAATGCTCATTTTTATACCCTAGGGGTATTTTGGTCATTTTGTAAAAAATTATCTTATTAAATATTTACTTTATATTCTTACCCCTAAATTTTTAATTTAGATACTACCTTATGTAACAAGGTATTTAGTCTATTTTTTAGAAATTAAAATGGCCAAAAAGGACAAAAATATTTACTTTTATATTCTAGGGGTATTTTGGTCATTCTGAAAATATAATTTTATTTTCAAGGATTTTGAAATTTCAAAAGTAATTAAGGCATCCTAGGGTATTAATGAATAGATTCTGATAGCTTCTTTCCATTTTTGTTTGGTCAACATACTTTAAAAATTCAATTTTTTCTACTTAGGGATCTTTTTGGAATTTTATAAAAATAATTTAATTTTCATTAAATTTTCTGAAAAAAATTTATTTTATTCTCATCCACAAAAATGGCTCTGGCTTGGAACCAGATATTTTAAATTTTCAATCTTTGTTTCCTTTCGTATTTTTGACAATTAAGCGAGCCAGAATCCTTCAAGGACTTGTCTTTAACTATTTTCAACCTTTAAATGATGCAATTAGGCTCAGATTAAGGTCATTTGAATTCAAATTTTACAAAGTTCGAATTTTATGAGCTCGAATTCAATTAAGGAAGATTAATGAAAATTAGCACGTCAAACTGTGCAGAATTCAAATTAAAAACATATAGAATGTAACTATAATCAGAATTTTGAGAAAAGATAACTCTTCCTACCTCAATTAAAGTTCCTTCAACTCGTTAATGGCGAAGCTTTGCAACCTCTTCAAACTCACGATTCTTTGCGTATTTCTTCAACAAAAAAGTTCGCGGGATAATTTTGAATCTATTGGGACAAGTTTGAGGCAATTTTGGTGAATAAATGAAGGAGAATTTGAAGGTTGAGGTTCTCTCAGATTTTCTAAAATTCAAACTTTGTCTGGCCTTATATAGACTGTCGTGACTCGATTTCTTCATGGCGAAGCTTGCCTAGGCTAGGACGGTGATAGGGGTGGCACTAGTAGGGCATGGATGGCTTAGAGCAGAGTTTTCAACTTTTGAAAAAAAATTCGTCCCGAGGTTAAGGGTGACAAAAGTGCTTCCATAGCGGTTAAGAATTTTTACGAAAGGTTAACTAGATTTTAATTCGTAAAAATAATAGCAATAGGCCTAATGGTCAAATGGAAAATCCTGCACTCTCATTACTCCTTCAACCCTCGTGTTTACGCCTTCAAATCCATCTACAGCCTTTTTGTGAAATTCGCGTTTTTAAGTTTTCATTTAACCACGTGCCTTACTATTTTATATTTCCTAGGCTTTTATTTGTTACCCAGAAACAAGTAGCCCAATTGGCAACGTTCCGCTCTTCTCCTTCTTGGCTCCCAGGATCAGGGTTCGAATGATCGAATCCCTGATCCATCCCTTCTCCCTCTTTCTTTCTCTTTTCTTTTCTTTTTATTTTCTTTTCTTGATTTTATTTTCTATTTTTGTTTTTAATTTTTATAAATTCTATTTTATATTTTAAATTCTTTCAAAAATCCTATACTATTAATTATATTTTCTTTTACTTATTTTAATCTTCTTTTCATTAAAATCTATTTATTTTAATAATAATTTATTAATTTTTATCTTAAAAAATGATTATTTAATTTTCCTTAATTAAAAAAAATTACTTTTTAATTTTGAAAATCTTATCCTAATTCTTTTCCTAATCCTTCTAAATTTCTATCTTTCTTTCTTATTCTTTCATGGTTTTAAAATTTATATTTTTTATTTAGAATTAAATTCTTACTAATAAAATCTTATTTTCTTTCTTTTTTTCTCTAAACATCATTCTACTAATTTTCTTTTTACTTTCTAAATAAACTAAACCATGAATAAATGTGAGATAAATTCTAGAAATATGATTGTGTGTGTGTAGTCAAAATACGGGATGTTACAAATGTCACTTTTATTAACCCACTCCATAAACTATAATACTTAAGTGTTAATATTTGAGACACTAAGATAACACCCAAATTATTAGAAGGATGCAAATAGGTGTTGAGAAAGTTTTACCCCCTTTAAAAAAGTTCACTTAACTCAAATTATATCGTAGATTTAAACAAGAAAAATGTCAAATAACTTTCTATTTTTAATTTGATTATCTATGTAAATTTAAATGACGATAACTTATTCTTCCAATCTTTCATAGTAGGATATTATTATATGCTCAAAACATTGGATACAAGTCAAGTTACTTGGACAAAACATCATTTTTAACTTCATGCCAAAGTTCATCAATCTTAATGCTAAATTTGCTCATAATCTATTTTAGGTTTTTGTTTAAGCTTTACATAGACACTAGTATCATCTCAATTGAATTACAAAAGTGAAATTTATGACTTAAACAAGGAAGAAAAGTCAAAATGCATTAAAATCTAGAAATTAATCAAGATTTGCATTAAATCCAAATAAAATCTCAAAACATAAAACCTAACTAATATACTAATATTAAGCATAATAAACATCTAATAAAGTTAAGTACAAATTTATAATAAGTATCTTAAATTTTATTAATCAATGAGAAACATGAACAAGTTGATCATGTAAATAGTAAATACTAAGTAGATATTGTTGTATCTAAATAGGGGCAAATTTCATGGAATACATAACACCCTAAAAAGTATTATCTTACTTTATATCAAAGCACAAGAAAAGTAAATAGAATTATACATATATGACTTATTATTACTTAAGGACACAAATATTGCATGTACAATTTTTCAAATAGAATACATATTTCCCTAGGTAATATCATCTTAGACAAGGAAGGATAGATCCTTTAACAAAAAACATATAACTAATTTCTTAAATAGTAGCCTAAATATTCCAAGTTCCAAATTCAAAATCATGTTATGTAATATGAACATATATGAGTGCATGGCTTATAAGCTTCACATCTACTTAATCTAGAACATTAAAACTAAACTAGTGAGATAAGGTCTCAATGAATGCCTAACATGTATTATCATAAATACATAAGTCCTATAAATTTTTTTTACATAAATTATAATATGACTTCTTTATTGAAAATTGCATAAATCATTCTTGTATACATAAACTTTAAAATCACGGATACTTAACACTATTTTTTCCTCTTTTTTGTTTTATAGCCAAATTGAACTCAAATTTTGTAAGGAGTGTCCTCATTCTTTCCATAATTCTTCCTTTACTAAAGAGAATCTTGCCATTATTTAAGGACCGGAAGGAGACAAACACTTTTCCCTTATCAAAGAGGGTATAAACAATATTATGCATGTTTACTTTCTTTATTCTTTACATGTCATAGTCTTTTGGTAATTGGAGGGGTTACTATCCTCTTTTTTCACATAATGACTCCTTACTATTTAATTGTACACATTGAACATTTCTAAGTAATTATAAATGTTATAAGATTTGGAGAATCAAAATAATAACATGAATTAAAATCATATGTTGTTCCTAGGATGTCATGCTCAACACAAAACATATTTGTGCTTAGCACGTTAGACCCCAAAACTTAACACCATGGTGTAAAGGCTTCAAACATGCTTTGGGAATCCCTCATGCTAAGTGCAAAAAATAGTAGCTAGGAAACTCTCCTTAAATGTCTTAGCACTTAGCACATGATAGGTTCACTCAATATCATTACTTAAAGTCTTAATCTTAGGCTCTAAAAGGCTTCACACTCAATGTGAGCGCATTGAGCATCATGCTCAAAACTTACTTGATCCTTACTTGGTGCTATAAAGGTGCACTTAGTATGAACACACAATTTAAGATTTCCATGGCCATTAATGGTCTCATTCACCAACGAACCAACTGATAAATGCATCATAAATGTTCTTATAGGTTTTCTAACAACAATAATTCCCCTTTTAACCCATTAATCACCCCAATCATGCAACAATAATCAAAATCTTAAATTATCTGAATAGTGGTTTGAAAATAATAATTGAAGAGAACATTGGGATAAACAAGACAACTAAGAAAGGAGACGGGAAAGATAATTTACTCATTAAGGTCTACTAAGGGTTGGGCGTAGTGAGATTTTCCTCTTTTCTTCTTTTCTTTCCTTTCCTCTTTTCTTTTTTCTCTTCTCTTCTTTTCTTTATGATTGATAAATTCTACTAATTATTGGAGTTGTCAAAATAGTCGAATTTCAAAGTTATTTTTATTGAATCCTTAACTTAAATGTACAAGGAAGTCCTATTTTTTAAGAGAATCTTGTAAAAAAATGAAAGGCTAAAAGGGTTCAAATAATGCACTTACATAATAAAATAAAATTTTCTTTATATTTCTCAAAAATTCCACCAAAAAAAAAGTTTTTGATTTCTCTCTAGGATTTGATTATGGATTTGGTTTATATGTTGAATTCTTAATTAAGTGTATGTGAGTAAATCCATAACTAGATTTTTTTATAGATGTCATGGTTTAATTTAGGAAGTTTTCCTAATTTTAATCTAATTTGTTTTTATTTTCATTATATTATGTTCATTTGATATTATAACTTGATCGATAGAATGTGTGTTGGTTTATTAATTTATTAGTGATGTCTATAATTAATTAATGAAACTAAAAGATCACATATATTAAATTATTGAATGATCAAATTGTAGTTCATAGCTTCAAATTTGGCTATTAAATTAACAAATCTATTGATTTTTATGTATTTCCTAACTAATATTTACACAACCAAATAGGATTCTTGATTAAAAAATATATTAGTAATATTTATTTATTTAATTGATGTTAGTTTTAAGAGGTCACTAGTAATTGATATAAAAATATACAATTATGAACATTCAAATAATCATATAATTACACATAAACAAAGCATCAGCCTTAAGTCTTTCCTTAATTAAAGTTTATATGCTTTTTTAAGGGTAATCATGGGTCTAGGTTCACCCGATAACTAAACAGATCCAAATTAGTTCAATGAAAAAAATGAATTAGTTTAAATTATTAATTTGGTTTAGATTGAAAAATTGCAAATTTTGTTAAATGGTATCTTATATTTTTTAATTTATTAATCGTTTAGAGTTTAGGCTTTAATAATTGTATTTTAACATGTTTTTCATTGAGACTTTAAGGTAGAAAAATATCACCATTATCAATAACTACTTAGTTCAACATTAATTTCATTTTTTTCAATTTTTTCAATTTTAATAATAAACCTTATCACCTTATCGAGACCAACTCAACTAAACTTGAATTAATTCAATTTGGATTGGAGATCAAAACAAATTTTTTTTAACAAATTCAAATTAATTGAAATTTTTTGGTTTAGATCAAAATATACTTCAAAGTCGATCTAAATAAACTCATCCCCACTCATAGCTTATATTATACTTAATCATCACACTTTTACATTAGTTGTGTTATGTCTATACAAATCAAATAGAATCTATAAAATCCTATATATATTTTTTAAATATCAACTTCATTATTTAAAAATCGATGACTTTTCACTAAATCAATATACTCAAATTTCATTATCACTAAATCACTCATAGCTTATATTATATACCTAATCATTACACTTTTTCATTAATTATGCTATTTCTATACAAATTAAATAAAATCTATAAAATTCTATATATCTTTTTAAAATATCAACTTTATTATTTGAAAATCTTTTTACTAAACCAATACACTCAAACCTCGTTATCACTCTCTCCCCTTTCATTTTCTTATGCACAATGTTTTGGTTTAAAATGATTATTGAAAGCAATATATATATATATATATATATGGACCAAACCAAATTAAATGCTATATATTTTTATTCGTTTGAATTTTTTTCCTAAAGTAGGATATAATCAATTAATGGGGACACATCTAAGTGCAGATCTGTAAAGAATCTATCATCATCAATTAACCCTCGAGGATTAACTATAAAATGTCTAATAAATATTGTATTCCTCATTTAATAATTTATTCTATTTCTTAATAATATTTCTTTTAATGGATACAAAATACCTATCAGCTTCAACAATAATCTTTTCTCCTATTAAAATTCAAAATCTTACTTCAAAAATTTACAAATCTAATTTCACTTTTAGACGAACTTAACAAATATTATGAGGTACACGTAAGCTAAAATGTTTTTTACTAACAAAAATAAATTAATAAAACACAAGTAGACTTTAATTGGAGTTGAATTTCTTTGCAGGAGGGGAGGGCAAATATGGGAAAATGATGGTTGCAATTTCATTAATCATGAATTATTTCAATCCTACCGCAAAATATACAGAACATTCGCCACAAAAGGATTTAGTCATCACAAGTAAAGCTGACGGTATTGTACTTCATGTTGATCGTATAAATCTGTAAATTAATAAATTGCATCACCCAAACAGTAGAACACCCAGATTAAAACTAAAATGCCACATTCGTCTGTGTATTGTGATTCATAATTTAATTTTAATAAACTAAAAAACTTCAATAGCTTGTTTTTAGCAAATTGCATCAAGGCATCAGTCATATTAACTCCAAAAACAAAGCTTCTTGCTTGTTGATTAGCCCAAGTTCATTCAATGTCGCAGCACTTTCCCCATCACTAAAAGCACGCCTAGGATATGGTCTCACCTGTCCCAAGAGCAACATCAAAGACAGTCACATTAAAAATGTACGATACAAATTAACCATTTCCCTGAATTTTTTTTTTTCAATCATTTCCCTGAATAATTAGTATTATAATTAAGAGTAGGAATAATACGACTGAATGGCAATGGGATTTCTCACCAGTCTGTAACTGCCTGGTTTCACCACCCTACCAATATCTATGAAGTCGAACAGAGACTGAAAATTTCCAGAATCAAGTTTAGCATAAGTGTGCCAAAAGGGGAAAAACAACATACTTTCTAACAGGCCATTACCTGTAGCCTATCTGATCTTAGGAATCGACGTCCACGACGATTGCCATCTGGCATTTTTACTAGCAAGTTCACAGCATTATCATCATCCGAGGATGGTTCTGGTGGTAGTGAGACTTCTTTGGCTGCTAATTTTGTTTCCAATTCCTGATACAATTTATGCAAAATGCAAGAGTAAGCAACTTGGAAACAGGAGTTTGCTTTCTTTCCCTAGGGAATTATGAATTCAGAGCTAGGATATGCACAAGGCAACATATCCAGGATACAAATGAAGAATACAATATAAAATATAACTTTTTTCATGGACCATGTGTAGGGCAGTTCTTAATGCTGGCACTACCGATCAAAATTCCACTTCTATACCTGAATGTTTAAATTGCAAAACTGGGTAAAGTGTCTCTAATTTCCATTAACATTCTCTCCTAATTCAACGGAAATAATCAGTTGATCACTTCTTTAGATGACACAACATTGGAAACTAATGCTTTATAAAGGGATAGGTGTGAACGACTTAGTGTGCGTTTGGATTTCAATTGAGTTCAACCAAATCCACGTTCAACGCCAATCCAACACTCACCTTGCTTCTCCGTTTGTGCATTAGAAAGTGTAAAATTTCTGTTCAACGTGGATCCATAGGATTTACACAGTTAATGAAGGAAATTGATGGCAACACTAGCAATTTAGCTATAGAAGTCATTTCTAGAAAGTGCTGAGGCTAGGAATAAACTCCAATCAGCAGCAGGGTGGGAGGGACTTGTGCCAATGAAAAAACAGTTCAATCAGTTATAAAGCACTACCTGCTCTTCCTGTAATTTCCTACGAGATTCTTCTGCTCTCCGTCTTTCCTCTTCACGAGCAGCCTCAGCTTCCTCCATGGCCTTCAACTCTTTTTCTCTGTCTGCTTGTAACGATGCAAGATATTCATCATCCTGCATAAAAGAACAGAGACGGCAATAGCTACAATAAGACCATTTACAACCTTCAACTCTGACCTATTTTTAAGAAATTAAGAAATAAATCACACCTGTTGTTCCCTAATCAAGCGTTGAGCTGCTAGTGATGGTGAAGGAGGGCGAAATTGGGCCCTAGGATTGAAACCCCTATTTTGGATAAACTCATGTGGTGCATAACCATAGTGATACCTACTCCCTTCTGGGATTCCGCCAAACATTGCAGCTTCGAGCATTACTGCTTCATCATGCTCCTCTGAAGAAATGCCACCCCACTGCAATTTCATTTTAGTCAAATATTGGGAATTGAGAGGCAGGGACAAGTTGAGCTGACATGGCAAGTAATAACAGAGTTTTAATCCTTTTTGAAAAGCATAAAGTGAAGGCCTATACCTCATCAGATGGGAAGGAATTTCCACTATGATGAGGATTACTGCTATCTTGTGTTGCTGTGCTAGGTAGTGTGCTAGCCTCAGCAAACTCAACATCTTTGCCCAATCCTGTGGATCCCGATGACATATGTCTAGATCTATTCCTAACCAGTGGCTGCTCCTCTGCATCTTCAGCCTCATCATGAAATGACAACATTCCTGCCTGCAACCTATAAGACCACAATTGCGAATTTTCAGATTTGACAATCCAAGAGAATATACCTTGAAGGAAAATGCTAAGTTCAGTGCGTCAATGCAGCAGAGGGCAACAGCTACAGCTGCACAACAAGCAAAAATAAAGATATAATGTACCTTCCATTTGATGCCACTTCCCCTAGTCCAGCCTTTGATGACTTAGATGGCCCTGCTGTTGGTGATCCAGAATCACCCCCCTGTACTTGCAATGCTTTTTCCTGCTCAGCTGTCTGGACTCATTTCATGTTAGAAGCAATCCAGATTTGAAATTTCCAATATAAAAAAGAAAAGTCAAAGTTATGGTCTATCGGTTTATCTTGGTGATAACACACTGGTGAATTTTCTCAAGATGATGATGTAAAGGAATAAGAAAATATAAATAGAGGGGTACCTTCAGGGACAAGGAGACCGCATGCGCAAGCTCAGGATCCTCCAAATAAGATTGCCTTGGCTGTGATCCTGATTCACTTAAGTCCTGCACCAAGTGGAAAATAAATACTAATACAAGCATTAGGTGTAACGAAGCATAAGAAAATCCATCAAGAAATACACGTACAATTTGTCTGCTGAGTTTGTGATTTCTATAATTTTCCTCAGCCTCCCGTTTAGAAGCCTCAATAGCAGCACGAAGCATTTCTTCTTCTATGTCATTGCTATAATCTGGCAAAGTCTCAGATTCAGGAGCACTAGGTCTAGCACTGCTATTGAGTGAAGTATCAGCCAAGATTTTATGCTTTTGCTCTTCTTGATGTGGAATCTGGGCAGGTGTGTCATCATCTTCATCACTGATTATGACAGTCCCATGGATATCTGGACCATGGGCATCCACAGTTCCAGTGACATCTTCAATAGATGGAACATGACCGGCTTGAGGAGTGGATTGACTACCATCCTTGACCTCTATAGGAATCTCCCTTACCTCCCTTGGATGTGTAACAAATGGTGCCTGGAATGTTGAATCAGGACGAGTACCAAATATACCTATCCCAATTGTTGGATCAAGAAGAGAAAACGGATTGACATTTGCTGCTGAAGGTGGAAGTGATGGAATTCTAGGAATTTCTGCATCCTGTTGATCATCTATATCCATGAAATCATCTTGAGGAAATACAGTAGAGCTGTTGTGAGAGCTGGCCATGGAGGAATAAAAAAAAAATATCAAACAAATAAAAATAAAGATTTAGAATGCTAACAGTAATAACATTACAAGTTACATTTCCCAAGATCACTTGCTTACTAATGGAAAAGAATGTATACCTGGTAATTAGATTTCTGTCTCCTTCACTAAAATGTGCATTGACTGCTTCATTGAGATTACCACCATGCTCCTGACATGAAACAATATTTATAAATGAAGAGATGTATAAATAATCACTTTAACCCACTGAAAATGTATCAAATAAACACAACTTGTTCTGTACAAATAAACCAGTCATCGGATACTAGTTTTATAGGATAACGATCCGAAAATCTGTGTAGACCAATTAGAAGCAGAAACTCGCATAAGAGTAATGGATCACTTATAAAAAATTCTTATTGCAATAAGCAATAAGATTCCAAGCTCATGTGTAAACATCTGATCAATTATCATCCGAGGTCAGACAAATGGCTAAAATAAAGAACCATATCAGCGTGGTCATAATATATGCTAAAACTTTCAAAGCATATTAAAGTTAGGTGGCTCTCGTTGCTTATCTACATGAACAAGCATTTACTCGAAAGCAGATTTCTAACATTATCATCATTAAAGATAAAACACGAAAACATATTGCGCTAAGGCTGATGCCTGTCTGCACTCTGCATCCCAGTTTGAACACCATATCATGTTTTTAAAAAATAAAAATAAAAAAAGAAGAAAATTGCAATTTTAAGATCAAGCTCTGTATTCTCTATATTCCGAGGATAGCGCCTGTACCTTGTCAGCAAGGACCTACGGTGCTCGTTCACTTAACTTGTGCATCCAGTAAAGCAAACATTCTACAACTCAATACAATGACTTCAAAAAGTATCGGAAAATCTATCCGTGTATTTGAGAGAGAGAAAAATCAACCTAACTATGACTGCGAATTTCGCCAAGAGAAAGACCAAGGATATGCAAATCAATCATCTTTTGCAAAATTTGCAGCAAAAAAATAAAAATTAATAAATAATTTAATAATAACTGAAGTAATTATACAATGCACAAAAACCCTAACTTTGATCAGTATTGAAAATTCCATTACTGTTTTTCTTTCGATCCCAATTATAACCTATTAAGTACTTTTACAATTAAGATAAAAAAAAAAGGGAGAAAAAACTACCTCGAGTTTTTGCGACGCTATTGCTTCTGGCAAACCAGTGATGCTGACGAACGTCTCAACTGCCTCCTGATTAGGCCTTGCCATTGAAATGAAAATTGTATGGAACAGAAACGAAACTGCAAAATTCACTGGTTTTTTCCCCTTTTCTTTTGTTTAATAAAACAAAAAAAAAAAAAAAAAAAGGATTTGGCTGTTGTGGGTGTGTGTAGAGAGAGAGAGAGAAGGGGATGGGTGGGCCTTTAGAGAGATAGTTTCTTCTGGACTGGGTAATACGGTGAAAGTATTGGAATTCCCTGATTATATATACTCTATTCCAAGGTTATGGTTATGGTATTTGTATTTAACTCTGCTTGGTGGACACGTATGCTCCCAACCAAAATGCCTCCGAGCATCCAACTTACTTCGTAATTACGTTTCAATAAAAAATTGCTATAAACCGTAAATTAATAAGAATTTAAGTTGGATATAATGAAAATATAAATATTTCTTTTTATATAATTATAAAAATTATTAACTAGGTTGTTGCTGTGTGTGGTTTTAGTATTCAGTTTTTTATAAGATTTCGAATGCAAATAACAAAATACAGTTAAGAAGATCAAAAGTGATTAAAATTTAAAATTTGTTGATAAAAAAAATGTGATTGGAAAAGGATATTCTATTAAAGATGATCAATTAAGTTTTTTAATCATAGACAAAGTCAATAAATACTTTATATTAATAATATTATTATAAAAAATATAATTACAAAAATTATATTTTAATATAATTTTTATTAATTCATGATATATAAATTATTGTTTTCATGGATTAGAGTTGGAATATGACACTCACAAAATATTTGATTTTTTATAAAAAAAAAAAGTTTAACAAAATACATTTGATTTAAAAAATTAAAAAATGATCATAATTTAATAAAAATAATAATATTGTTATTATGAGCCAGTGTTTAGAGATATTTTAAAAATAAAAATTTAATAAAAAAAAATTATTATAATAATTATTATTTATTATTATGTTTAAGATGTTTGAGGTTAATTTTGATTCAAGTTTATAGTAAGTTGTTGATGATAAATTCTCTTTTTTTATGCGATTGAGTTGCAATAGTTAATAGTTTATATACATGTAGAGCTATTGTAATACTAAAGTTAATAAAGATTTTGATATAATAATATGTAATAAATGTGAACTATTGACATAAGGTTTACGATTTTTAAGATGAGTTTTCATTTATTTTTCAGTAAAACATTGTTTACTTCATACTAAGATATATTTTTCTATTATGAGGTGAACTGAAGTTTTCTTGTGCCTAAATTGATTAGGATTGACTTTAATTAATATATTGACTAATGATGATGTTGACAAACATGTGTCTTTGACACGAGGTGGTCTAATTTTGGTAGTTAAACAATTATCCCATCTTAATGTGTTTTTGAAGTAAGCAAGCAAGAGTATTTGTTGTTTTGATATTGAGGTGTATATCTCATTAATGTGGAAGAAACATTTTAATCATTAACATTATTTTAGTTACATTTCTTTATTTACTCAAGGTGCAGGTGTGTTAATTATTGAGACATGCATCATTTTTTAATTGAGAGGTGTTTCTCAATCTCTGTGACGATTGTGACAACAAATAAGAGAATTGTGTTAATTAAATTTTTAGCTAAAATATCCTTTTTTTCTAATACTTAAAGTGAAAATGTTGGATTTACCCCTCTAAAGATGTTTATATACAATATACCTTTCATCAATTTTTGTATTTCTTCTCTTTTATAGTTGTTAAACCTTATTTGATTTTTTTTCTTTTATTATTTCTTAATTGTTGTGTTAACAGAGATATTGACAATATAGTCATATATAACAAATGTGTATTTGATGTTGTTGATAGTGATTGATATTTACAAGATAGCTAAGATGAATCATATTGGCTAACATAAAACAATAAAGATGTTCATCAAATTAAAATTTCAGATGAATTTGACAATCCAAATCAAATAAGGTTGTTTAAGCTGGTTTGATTAATTAATTATTTAATGTCAAACTATTTGAATCAAACTACTTATAATCAATTTAGTTATCAAGTTGATCTTGTTCTTACTCAAAACAACTTGATTATTTAACTAATTATTTTTTAACTTTTGATTAGCACATCTTATTTTTTGAATACTTAATTTTTTTTCTAACTTTATCTCCTTTTCTAATTAGATGACTTGTCCAATTATTTTTTAACTTTAAAGTATTATATTTTATATTTTAGTAGTTAAATTTTTTCTTTTACTTTTTTTATTAACTTTGGAATTCTCATTAACTTATCTATTGTTATTAAGTGTTTTTATTTGGTGGTATTTATTATGTATTTTTTGTCATATTATTTAAATAAAAATCAATAAATGTGTAAAGTGATAATTATAGAAAAAATTAACTATTAAATATAATATAAATTTAGTAATACAAAATAATTTAATATTTAATTTATATGAAATAGTCAAAACGTAAAGACAGACACTTGAAAAAAAATATAATAAAACAGATAAAAATTCAAAAAAATAATTAAACAAAAAGTAATAAGTACATTTTTGATTATTAGTTATGTACAATTTATTAATATAAAAAATAATAAATGTTTATTTGAATTTTTTGTTACTTAAAGCAATATACAACGGTGAAAAAAATTTTCCTACAAAAATTTAAAGATCATTTTATAATTTCATATGCATTAAAATAGACACACAAATTAAAAAATAATTAAAAAAAGTTAATAAATGTATTTTTAATTATTACTCATGTAGAATTAATAAATATAAAAAATAAAACAATAAATAATTGATT
>JAMLFT010007280.1:0-15029 GCA_026544285.1 Pachyrhizus erosus
AATTTAATATAAAGACTTATATTTTTTATTTATAAATAAAATATTTTAATTATATTTTTAATTTTAATTATTTTTTTATATATTATATTTTTTACTATTAATTTTATATTATATCCTAAAGTATTATCCATCAAATTTAAAATAAAATAAATATAATATATTTTTAAATAAACATCATATATCAGTAAGTTAATTAATATATTGATTAAAATATCTTTAACTATAATATTAAAATGATAGAAAATAATTAATATTAAAATGTTGAATATAATAAAAAATAAAATAAATTTATTATCTAATAATATCAACATCTTAAAGTATATATTAAAATAATAAAATAAATATTACAAACAGTTTGACAATTTACCCTTGCTTGTATTAACACAATTAATTCCCTTATAAAAAAAGGAGTAAATCTCCATTTTATTCAAAGAATGTCAAAGTCTAGCGACTATAACGACACTGTCTTACAAATTCAACGAATGTCAAATATTCAAAAACAAAATCTCAGAAATTGAAATTCCTCAATTATGTTAATCTCTATCATTTACTCTATTAGGGACTATGATGTTAGAAAGTTATAAAATTTAGAGACTATAATATAATAAATTGAATATTTTGAACATTAAAATGATATTAATTTAAATTTTAAATATTTATTTAACGTTTTTTAAATTTTAATATTATTATAATAGTGTTTCACAAATTTGGGAACTAAATGGAGCTTTACTCCTTAGAAAAATGAGGCTTTTATAAATAAAAAATTAACTTAATTATAATTGTGTAATTTTAATGATAAAATTTCATTATTTTAAGTTTAATTATATAATTTCTGTTCTTATGTATTGCAATTGATATTATTGATGAGATATGATTTTAGTCTTTTACAAATATTTCTCACTTATACATAATAATATTGGTACACCCAACATCTATTTTATACAATAAAATTTATCATTATTAAATATTGTAAGAACCTTATGATATTATTAATCATATATCAATAATAGATACAATCATATTTATTTCTTTTTAACTAGTTATGAGATAAAATTAATCATAGTTACATATACAATTAACTATGTATAATAGTTAATCATTTCTAACATTATTAACCACTTGTGAAACAAAATTAATCATATTTATATATAATTAATAACATGTGATGGTTAATAACCTTATGAAATAATTAAACTCAATCTCATCCCCATCGAGTTTTATCAAGTTCCAAGAAACTTATAGGAAACCCATCTCACAATTTTTAAAATTAAATTTATTCATATATTTTAAATAAATTATAGATAAGTTGTTAACTATATTCTAATTCAAATAATATATAAATTAATAAATAAATAAAAAAAAACTCAAAAAAGATTTAAGAATTAAAATATGTTTATAGTTAAATGTATAACTATAATTTTGGTATTTAATTATTATTATTCTTATATTATTTATTTAATTATTAAAATAATTAATTTAAATTTTTAATAATTATAAAAATGTAAGTATAAAAATTATATATATATATATTCTCTTTCATCCTCTTTTCGCCTTATTTTATTTTATTTCTCTATTTCTTTATATATCATATCCCCTCTCTTTTATCTTTTCTTTTCCATTTTTGCTCAAAATGGGATGTAGATATACATTCTTCCAGAAAAAAAAGGTCTAATCTTAAGCAAAGTTGCGTAGTAGGGAGTGAATTGACTTAAAACCGAGTAAAAGACAAAACAAACCTTGCATGAAGAGAAAAAGGAGCGGTCAAGATCCTTACGAAATCCGGAAATTCCAATCATATTAGAACAGTTTGTTTTCCCTTGACGAACTAGCTCCAAATTAGTATGCATGGTTTTGTTCTCCTCCATCAACCCCACGTAGAAGCCATGGAACACTTTCAGCTCCCTCCCCACAACAAAATCAATCTCCAAATACTCCTTCAAGAAGCTTTCCACCATCACTCTTGGCAACTTGCTCAACCCCACTTTCTTGCCTCCTCTTTTCACCACCTCAAACATTTCTGACCCAACATCCTCCAACAAAAACTTTGCCAAAATAGCTCTTCCCACTCTGAACCTCTCCACTTTTATCCCAAAGAAGCATATCATAACCATAATCTTCAGCCCCATTTCATCCCCAACTAAATAAACCAAAGGGTACACTAAAAGCAGAACAATGGCTCTTAAGGGCCCTCCTGCTTCAAACGCAACGAGCATGAAATATGGGAACAATGAAGAATTTTTCAACAACGCACCTTCTACATCAAAGGTGAGAGTGTGGTCATTGATGTCTGATAGATGAAGTAGAGAGTGGTACCTCTGGTATTTGAATTGATCGGTTGCAAATGTGATATTGGTTACACATTTAGCCATGATCTCATCACCAAAAGATGAAAACAGATTTGAAAAAAACGCACTCATCACCATTCTATCCACCTCTCATTGTATAATTTGAGACATAGCATTATTGGTTGAAGATAATTATACATGCAATGCCCTACCGTGTATACACTGGAACCATGGGTATTTATACTTGTATCTATACATCAGTACCTTTAGTTTTTGCTATTATTACCAAAGTGCCATATAGAGCTAGTTTACTTGCTAATCTCAAGTAGCTTGTTTACTTTTTGGTGACTAAGAACTTAAGGGCACCTTCAATGATGAGATTTTTTTCTTCCCTTGGAGAAAAGTAAGTAATATCGATGCATGCGCTCATTGACTAGAATATGTAGAATCATTAATTAATTTAGGATTAAACGAACTCGGCACACAATTATTCATCAGATGATGAAATTGACCGATGCATAAAACATAATCATGTATTAAATAGGGATTACAACTGCCAAGTATAGATGCTGATTTTGTTTTTATGTGTACAATATACGGAGACCGTAATGAAGTTGAAATCTAACTAATATTTCATGCAACTAAACCGACTATAATGAAGGTTTTTTTTTTTTTTTTCTTTTTTAATGTGTGCCCTATGCAACATAGTTAAGAATTAAGATATTAATGTGTTAACTATTTATGAAGTATTTAATTAAAAAATATTTATTATATTAAAAACACACACAATTATTATTATTATTATTATTATTATTATTATTATTATTTCTTGATATCAATAACTAAAAATTAAAAAAAAAATAGTAAAATTATTTATGATTATAATTATTTAATCATTTTCTTAATTCTCATGCCAAAAAATACATACGTACGCAGTGTATATATGAAGGATATTGGCCCACCATCTTATTACTAGCATCATAAATTCTTCATTCTTGCTGAAGATAATTCACTAGTGCACAAAACGGTGTTCGACTGTTCATACATATAACGTGCATTGGACAAAAAAAATAAAGACTAGTGTGTAGACTTGTAATGTGTGTTTAGATGAGTGTTAATAAAATTAATTTTGAATAAAATTAATTTTGGTTAAAATTAATTTTAAAATTATGTGATTTTTGTTTAGATGTTTTTATTATAAAATTAAATTAAAAAGAAAATTATGTATAAATTTTTATCCAACATGGAACCTTATTGTTTCTTTCAATCTTTAGTTTCCAAGACATTTTTTGAATTTAGATGATAGGAAAGTTTTATTTTTCTTCTTTGTTACAAGGTTTCTTCTTGAAAAAAAATTCTTTTACTCTTAATTATTATTTTTTAAAATAAATTTATCGACTAAAAATAAGAGATAAATCATCTACACAATTATCACAAATCAAAATAGATAAAAATTATAATCATTTACTTGAGCATGCATGTAGTAACTAAAGAAAAATTTAGTGTGCAAATATATATATACTATTGCATAAAGAAATGGGCATTAAGACCAAAAACAAAACACCAGGCACGGATAGGTGAATAGCACCAATAATTCAATGATGAGCACGTGGTTGCACACCAATTAAAGTCAAGTTGGAAAATGAGCAATAATAATGTATAGAAAATTTAGTGAAATACTAGGGTTCATATTAATTAAAACAAAGCAATAAATCAATAAGACATTTAACAAAATATGCATAAAAATTAATTAAAAAAATGAAAACATACATAATACTTAGTAGATAAACCATGCAAATATTGATCATTTGGTTAAAGTTGTGCCACTGGAACTGCACTTTAATAGTGGCCACTGTGTCACCGAGAAACGTAGTCTGGAGAGTGACGATGTGATGCCATTGGAAACTCGGAGAAGTACTGGAAATTTAGAACAATTCTTTTGACTTTAGTTGAAAAGAAAAACCTTTGTTTCCTGTAACTCGTAAGTAAGGAGAAGAAAGAAGTTTCCTACTAAAAATATAATTAAAAACTCCTTCCTCTTATTATTGCTATATATATATATATATAATCAAGTTATCAAAAGAATAATTTTAAAAAATTACTTTTTATCTTTATTATTATATTTTAAAAAATAAGTTAAAAATATAGTTAAAAAACACAAACTTAGTAGTATATAACCAAAATATAATACATATATATAGGGTTAAAAAAAGTTTGCTTTTAGGGAGAGGTGTCGAGTAAAATCATTGACAAAAATTATATTTCAAAATGAAGAAAATTTTACCTAAGTTTATCCAACAATAATACTTTAAAAATTTTAACATTTCAGAAATTAAAATTTGAAATTATATGTTAAATTTTCATATTTCCAGAATTAAATTTTTGAGAGTATGATAATTTCACATTTTCAAATTTTAATTTGTAAAATGTTAAATCCCATCACGTGTACAAGTTTATTTTATTTTATTTTAAAAAAAAACAAGACATACTTGAAATGTATTTAGAAAATGGAATGTGCAAAAAGAAATTGTTGCATATAGAAGAGATAGATTACAGTATGTATGTTGGGCTGTACTCGTTCATGACGCGGCAAACATCAGAGTGGCTTCCAGTCCATTTGATAGACAAAGGTTTTAATTGTGCATGTGAGTCTGGATCCATTAAATAAAGTCGGCTTTACCAATGTTGTCTGGAGTATGTGGTAAGGATTTAGTTTCTAAGTTTATGTGTATTACAAAGCATCTATTAAAACAAGTTGATCTTTTAAATCATTTATCAAAATGATCATAAATGATTAAATTTAAATATTCAAATGATATAATTTAAAATTTCATAGACTTAATTAAAAAAAAAATTAGTTTTCGAAACACTTTCAAGAAAAAAAAAAATGATTTATCAATTCTTTCGAACTTATAATTTTAAATTCGTCACCTCATTGCGACTGCAATTCCTTACCTCTTTGAACTAACATACATTAACAAGTAGGTACTAAATTATTGAATTTCGTTGTATATATAATGGTTTATAAAATTATTAGAGTCGACTTACTGATGGGAAATTGGGATAGATGCACAAGTACATAAGTTGCATCCTCATTAAATATCATGATACAAATAAGAAAGAAAAGTATAATGGTTTAGTCAATGAACTCAAGTTGCTTTCTTATTCAAAAATACACTTGACAACTAGGTACTCGACAATTCTGCACTTTCCACACAGTACATAATAGAGCGAACCCACGGCCCTGACTAGGGACAACATGGGTGGTTTATCCTATGCAGCCTGGTCTGGCATAGAAACTCAAATTTTTTGCTTGTCTCCAGTCAAACTTTGGTACACTTGATCTATTTCAACCTGTTAGAATGTCACCAATTTGTAATTGTGGGGACTTACTATATATATTAGCTACTGTGCCAAAAGAGCAAAAGTGAGAAAAGGATATGGGATTACCTGATAATACTTTAGCATATTATTTCTTCGCTTCTTCATTGTTGAAGTCACCAAGTCCCTTTCCATGTCAAAAGGTTGTGGTTCTAATATGACCCCTTTGATATATTCAAAGCCCTTCAGCTATTACGTTGAAAGACAAAAGTTATAAAGGAAAATAAAGCACCAAAATCTCAATATATATAGAACATAGGCGTGAAGAAAATAATCACAAAGAAGGGATAAATAGTCCATTTATACTAAAGGATTTTTTTTCAGTACTCATAGATGTTACCTTGTTTCTCTCGGAGGTTATCTTGAGTTCAGATAACACATGTTTCTTCAATTGGTCAAGAGAACATAGTTTTGAGAAAGGAGCCACGTGACCATTTGAATATGCCCACTTCTTGGTAATTTCTTCATTTGGAACTACTACTGCAACCAGAGCTGACTTGAAACTATTCCCATAAACCCAGACCTAGCAGAAGAAAAGAAAAATCACAAACCTATCAAGAGTCTAAGCAGTGAAAATTGTAGGTATCAACAGTAGTACTGAATTCACGAAGATGCTTACATCTTCAACTATTGGAGTGATTCCATAAACATTTTCCAAATGTTCAAGAGCGATATACTCTCCTTGAGAAAGTTTTATAAGGTTCTTCTTCCTGTCAATAATTTTTACAACCCCATTAGGTTGCACTTCTGCTATGTCTCCTGAGGAAACCACGCAATGACACAACACAATCAAATAAACTCGTGTAAATATTCAAACAAAGAAAAGCAACTTTGAGGCTAGAAAAGACAGTTGAACCAACCTGTGTGAAACCATCCATCTCTTATGGCTTCCCTTGTTAACTCAGGGTTTTTGTAGTAGCTAGTAAAAACAGTTTTCCCTCTCAGACATATCTCACCACGTGGAGGACTTCCAAGAGGGTTGTAGCCCATCTCTGGAACCTCCTCCAGCCTCATTTCATTGTATACAGATACAGGACCAACAGTGCCAAGCATGCACATTTCATCAGGATAGGCTAGAGTAGTTGACCCACAAGTTTCAGTTAAACCTAAATTAACCAACCATAATGTCAGCATTTCATTGTATTGCATGTTTTAGGATCACCATAGTTGTATGATTTAGGATTTCCATATGTGCATGTTGTCAGTCAATTTCCATGTAATACATAATAGAGTTTTTTAATTCACAAGAAAGAGTTAATAAAATTCAACTATATATATCACATAAAAATTGACCAAAACTATAGATACATGATAGTCTCACATTATAAACAACTTCTCGCTGTCTCCCAACAGTATTGTTTTATCTTTTATTTATGAATTTATGTATTGTGAGCAATATAACAAGAAAGTTCCTTACCATAGCCTTGGCATACAAAGGCACAAGAAGTAACACGCAAGAATTCTTCCACCTCTGAGCTCAAGGGTGCACCTCCAGATATTATTAGTCGAATACGCCCACCAAGCCGAGCTTTGACCTGACTCACCCGGGTGAGGGATAGAAGGGTGAAAATTTAGAGAAAGTTTACCACAAAAAGAAGTCAAGTTTTTGCATAGATAAATTGCATGAATTGGGAAATTGGCCTTTTTGGGATTAAAACACAGAAAGAAGTAGTTCTAAAATACAGGTTTTGAAGATTAGATAAAACCTTTCTGAAGGCTAACAAATCTGCTAAAGGCGATGCATTACACTGTTTATATCCTTTGTTCATCCAAGCAAGTTTACTGTATCAAATATAGAGGTGAGAGTAGCCAAATTACATGAACTCAAAATCCATAATCATATAAACAAATTCCACTTGCATAAAAAATACTCCAAAGTAAATAATTATAGAATATCAACTTACTGTTTGTAGAGCATGCCAAAAACTCTTCTCCTCACTGGATTGAGTTCTTCCACTGCTTTTTTGATACCTGAAACAGTTGTTCTTTGGTAAGTTTTATACTGAATTAAAATAAAAATATATATATTTTCCACTGATGCGTGAACTTGCCTTCATGAACTTTTTCAAATACTCGGGGGACCCCAGCAAACAACGTTGGTTTCAATTCCATTAAATCATCCCTCAACGCATTTAGATCCTTCACGTAAGAGTTTTAAAAAATTCATAAGATTTTAAAGTAAATAAACACTCCTTACGAAGAAATATATTACTGGAAGATTATTTACTTAATTAGACAGATGAAACTACTGAACAGAGAAATATATCAGCACTTTTGTTGTTTAAGCTAAGCAATCACCTCTCTCTCTCATTCGAACATTCCCTTTTTCTAAATACCATTGCCTGTAACCAACAGCAATTCCATCATCACTGTCCTAGTCTTTGTATGAATACTCCTCTGAGCATTACTCGATTTGGATTTACTATGTTGTCTATTAGTCCAAACTTTTATCACCCTTTTATTTGCGTCTATCTACCTCATGTATTCTACTCATTTTCATAATATAAATCATCAAGCAAATCCAAGAGAGCAAAGTATTCCTCTATCAACGTACCCCATGGTAGTAGCCAACAGATGCTCCCTTATGGAAAAAGTACTCCTCGATCGTGCGATCAAGAATATGAGCCAATGGGAGGAAGGACAAATATACATCTTCTACAGTCATCTATGCAAAATAAGATACATGTCAGAAAGCTAGAAAGGGAAGTGTCGCAATCTGAAGCAAATATATAACTACAAAGAATAACATAAAAATAGTCAACGTATATGTTGAAATATATACTCTACCGTAAAGGGAAAAAAGTTCTTCCCTAACCACCATATACAAACAATGTACTAGAAACTTGATAGATCAATATTATATTGTGGAATGTAAATTATGCAACAAATTGCGTAGTTGTGGACCTTGTGGTCGGTAAGAGAAAAAATTAGCACACCACTTAAATCTTGTATAGTTATTTAGTATTTGATTCACCATAGTCGAGACAGAACTTCATGTTTACAAGATATATTTTGTACATCCCATTAAATTTACAAGGATTTAGAAATTGTTGTTGTATCACTCCCTATAACTTAAGTAAAGGAAAATAATATCATAAAAGATGTACCTTTTCGTCAAATTGTTCCATGAAAATATCCATTCCTCTTACCAAAGCCGCTATGTTTTCATGCGTCAATACTACACCCTTGGGGTCTCCACTGGTTCCACTCGTATACATTATTGTGCAGATATTATTAGGCTGAGGTGGTAAAATGTTTGATGGATTTTCTTTTCCCTGTAAGATATAGTAAGCTTTTTAGATTGACCCGAATAAAGATAAGCATCAGTAACTCACAGTCAGCACCTGGTTACAGAGAACAGCATTTTGTACTAGTTTAAGTATTTCTTTCAGGAAAAAATATATAAGGACATCTCAAATGCTGGTTGACGCCAAGAGAGAAGAAAAAAATATAAATAAAATAAGTGATATGATGTGATAAAAAAAAATATTGATATAATATAAAAATATATTTAAAAAATAGGTGGAACTAAGTACATGTGTGAATTAAAGTTTATAAATATAAGTTTTTGTTAAATTTAAATTTATAAAAATAATACAAGTCTTGTTTTTACAAAATCAAATTTTTACATAAAAATTTTAATGTACAAAATTGAGTTTATTATTCTAAAAGTACATTTAGCATTCAAAAATACTCTTTGAACAGATAATTAATCATGTTTTGTAACGATTTTAGTATCATAGATTGAGAAGAATAAATCTTTAAAAAAAATTATCTACTTTTTTAAGTGATTGTGTAATTATTAAATTATTTTTATAGTTATATGGTTTATATTTATCCATCTTACATCTCGAAAAAACAATTCTTCTACTTAATGCACCCTTTATATGTAGAAAGGGCAATATCTAATACTTTTGATGCAAGCAAATTTCAACAGTTGGTGCATGTAAATATTAGTATCTACTTATAATGATAACATGCTATTACAGAAGAGAGAACTTTTTGTTTTGAGAATGAGAAGTACGATTTATTAAATGAAAAATTCCTTATAGACCAACCATGTGCAAGAACTCTTCCCAGGAATATGGCTTAATTCCAATGTTGGTGGCTTCATCTTGCTCTTCCTCTGTTAATGAAGTGAAGGACACCATCGCTGTATCCACAACCAAACTCAATCAAATACTCAAATGCCTTCAGTTGAAAGCTGCAGCAGAGTAGTAACATTTAAGTAGCCACATTTACCTTTAAGTCGTTGAGCAGATATACAATCAGGATCCAAAAGCTGAAAATAGTACATATACTCAATTAGAATCTCTATTTGCCTCTGAATGCCTCATATATAAATATAAATTCATCTGGAACTGAAAACGATTTATCTCCAGAAAAATGACCCTTACATGTATAACCTTCTTATCTTGGACAAATACAAAATCCAGTTCTCCATGCTGTATAATAAAGTTTACAGCACCTGGCCCTGCGTTTGGTGTTTTAATTCGGAACAATGAGTGTCATGTTAGAAGTGAAAATGAAGAAAATCAAAAGAATGGTTTTGTCTTGATCATTTATAGGCATTGGACATAGCTCCTAATTGCAGGAAAACAAAAACAAAAACAGAGGAAAAAGTAAATAAAATGAAAAATAAATAAATAAATACCAAGGGTGTCGTAGAGAGGAACACAAATCAAGCTGTGCGCGCAACAAGCCTACATCAATATAAACTTGTTTATGAATTATGATAGGATCACATCAGGAACAAATAACAATAGTTGAAAAGTCGGAGAACAAAATGGATATGGAAGTGAGTGCTGAAGTGCAAAACCTCCATTGCCACGATCCATTGAGGACAATTAGCTCCATAAATTCCTATTCTAGAACCCTGTGACACGATTACCACAACAAATATTAAGAAGATACCCTTAAATGATAAGAAAAGTCCTTTTACAGGCACTTACAGGTACAGCACCAGATGCTCGTAAGGCAGCACCAATATGCAGTACTTCATCATAAACTTCCTTATAAGTCTTCCAGACATATGGTCCTATCTATAAACAAAATAATAATTATTAAATTCCCTTATTTTTCTCGACTTGAACACATAATAAAATAAATTACCATAAAATACCTTTGCATCAACAAACTCACGCCATCCCATCATACGGTTTTTAGGATACTTTTTCACAGCCATGCTGTAACCATCAAAGAAAGTCTCTTAATAACTCAGTATTAAAATTAACATTGTCAAGTTCATTATATAGAATAGTATCTATATCTATTAGCTTTTAGTTTTACTTCAAAGAAAATACCTGAAAATATCCCAAGCTGTACTTAAATCAAGATCCAGTGGAGGAAATTCATTTTTGGAGAGGAGGTTGCGATACACCGGACCTACAGATAGCTCACCATTTATACCTTCTCTTCCTTCCTCGACCTTAGCAGCAAAACTCTTCATCCTTCTTGATTATTACTCTGAAACCTGAGCAAGCAAGCACTTGTAAGAACACCAACTCAGTCCATACTTGTCAAGTGGAATTAAATCAATGAATGGTGATTCCAAAGTTGTTTAAAAATGGTAACCTTATGACAAATAAAAACAGTGTGGCATGGCATATACCAACTTGCAACCTAAGCAAGTAGATTTAAATGTTATATTAAAAACAGCACGGGAATGTGGAAACCAGGTTCCATGCACCCAGGAATGTTGCAAAGGATATAATGTTAGTGATTTTGCCCGATACGAACTAGAAATTATTAATTATTTTTCATAAATTAAACCCGACGTGTCACGTAAAAATTGATAAGTGCCATAAATACGTAGTGGTAGTTTGAAAGTACCTAACAATTTTTGGAGACCAAGAGGAGTCAAGTGGGAATTAACTCACATAATCAATGACTTTATTATATGGCTTAAAAATTAACCTGAGGCCGCACGCATTAAAGCAAAAGCCCACGGAAAATCCAAAAGGGGTGGGTGCGGAAGTTAGAAAAGAAAAAGAAGATATATACTCTTTGACCATCTAGGAAATACAATCACATTAGTATATGATGGCATCAAAATCATCTATCATATCATATGCCACAAAGAGACACAAAATCATCTATCATATCATGTGCCACAAAGAGACACAAAATCATCTATCATTTCCTCCTCGGTTGTCACCTGTGATATGTGTACAGTGTATTGAGAGAAATTAAGGTGGAAGCAAGAGGGTGCAACTTGTAAGTGGCTAGTGAGACATGCAATAGGAATGAATTATGAAGGCGATGAACACAAGAGTCTTATAGGAAAAAAATTTGGAACTGTGATATGGGGTAGTTGAAACAGAATCAGTGCAACCATTTGCAATTTTGCATACTTAATTCCATTTATTACTTTCATGGTCCATGCCTTTGTCTTGTCCTAAATTTTGGCAAAACGAGACGGAAGAACAAACTGTTTTAATTATTAGTTCACGTAAAATTCAATTCATCTTTGAATTTTTTATTTTTATTTTTTATGTTCGTTCTTGGAGTCCCCCTAAGACCGCAAATATGTCATATTTCTTCAACATTTATTCACTGAATTAAACATCCACTATTGTCAACTCATTGCAACTTCATAAGAAACAAAAGAGCAATCTGAAGTTAATTAAACTGAAATTTGAGTCATACAAAGTCAAATAAGTTTTTCAACTATTCAAATAAGTTAAAATTTTATCTTAAAACCTTGTTAAACTCACTCCTAATGTAAAAATATAAGTTTAATTGTTATTTATTTTAAATACTTTTTAATTTATTATTTAAGAATATTAGGTTGTTATATTATTATAAGAATATAATTATAACCGTGATTTAGTAAAATAGGTTGTATCAAATATCTCAGAAAATTATGAGTGTACACCGTACACCCTTTTTTGAGATGTAACTAATGAAAGGAGAAGGAAAAGAAAAGGAAAGTAAAAAAGAAGTGAAATTACTGTAGAAGTATATCAATATTATTATTGTATTTATACAGTTTGCATTCTACATGTTATAAATTTTTATATCATATTTTATTTTATTATCTCTTACAGAGTGTATTGCAATAACAGGTGGACACTCATTTTACTTTCAACGGAAACATTTTTCATTTTTCTTACTGATATAATAACAAAATTAACTTTAGGTTGAAATTGATAGCTAGAGAAATTGCTTTCAAATAACAAGATAGCTTTAAGGTAAGAAATTACTGTTTTATAAATCTAATTCTTCTTTATGGTTGCCATTACTTGCTGAATGCTCATTGCTGGTTGTTTGCTACCATTCTCTCTACCCTAGTCTTTTAATGATGATTAACGAATACCATTATGGGTAATATTAACTATTTCAGTTTGTGACTTGCGACATAATAATTAAAAAATATAACTAATGTTTTAATTTTCATGAAAATTGTTAACTAATTCATATTGTTCTCCTATCGATATCTTATACTGTTAATTAATTTTTCCAACAACACACATTAACGTATGGATAATGCTATTATCACAAATCATAACTCGTGTTTGACTGTTAGGTAGAGTAAAAGAAAACGTAATCTTTTTATGCAAAAGAAAATGTAAATATTTTATTAATTTTAAAATTAAATATATTTTTAGTCACAATAAAATGGCTATATTTTAATTTTGGTCTTTATAAATTTTTTATTTTATTTTTAATTATCTAGAATTTAAAATTATTAATTTTAATTCCTATAAAATGGATGAATTTTAGTTTTGATCCCAGTAAAAAAAAAATAGTTTTGGTCCTTAAATTTTATTTTAAAATAGATAAATAACAATTATTATATAGATCTAGAAAATTTTTGAAGATATCACATGTTAACATTATACTAGGTGTTATTTAGAATGATTACTCAATCTTATGTTAAACATATAAGTAAGAATAAAAAATAAAATGTCAACTTTACGAGAGACAAAAATAAAATAAAAAAATTAAAATTAAATTTTGCTAATTTTATAGAAATTAAAAACATATTTAAATTTTAATTTTTTTCATAAAATTATTTTATAATAAAACTCATTTTAAGATTTAAAAAATAAATAAATTGACAAAAAGAGTTATAGTAATTAAAAGAATTAAATTTAAGCAAAAAATATTGGCTTAAATACAACTTTGGTCTCCCTATTTTATCTAATGCACAATTTCAATCTCTCTTATTTTAAAATAAAGACATTTGACCTCTTTATTTTAGAAAATCTGCAATGTCACCACTCATGTAGACTCTAATAATAAGTTAATTTCAATAGAGTAGTAATTAAATAATTGAATGAACATACTTTGAAGAAGGGAATTGTGGTTGTATTTACAAGCATGAAGTAGTGGCTTATTTGGTGGTTAACTAGCATTACTCTATTGTGTATCATAAAAAAAGTGATTGAGAAGAGAGACTTATATTATGTGCTTCTTGTACATAAGGCTCATATTTATGTCGAAGAAACTGAAGTGATTTCAAGAATTGAGTACTTGATTATCTTTTAGGTGATTGAATATAAGATGCTAAGTAACATACGATACCAATGGTTAATTATATTTTCAACTAGTATCCTAATGACAATTGGTTTGGTTAAATAGTTTAGTCATGAACCTCTAAGTTAATAATTGAGATGGTAGGGTTGTTTGACTCTTGTGTTTTAGCTAAAATGGTCATTAAGATAAATTTACTTGAATAGGATTATTTGAAAGTAAGTCTTGTCCTAAAGAAATTTTATATCATTATTATAATTTAACTCATTTAATAGGAATTACTTTAAAAAAATTCAATCAATAAAATTGTTATAAATTTCATTTTTAAATCTTTTAAAATTAAGACATGAACCATAGAGTTTAATTCTAAAATATATTTTCTCCATTTTTATTTTAAATTAATTGTTGTTTAGGCTTTTTTTTACATAGATGAAAAAATAATATAACATTTATTAGGAGTTAATTTTACTAAAATATTTTCATTTTATTTTTAATTTTTCTAAATGCATTATTGAGTATGCAAGATAATAATAGTTATTAGGGAGCAAAATTGAAATAGAAGTTTTGATATTTAATTGAAAATTTAAAAACTTAATCAATATAATACTTAATTATGTTTTTAGTTCTTAACATTAGGAGACTTCTTTTTTAGTCTCCAAATAAAAATTTGTTATTTTTAGTCTCTCAAATTTAAATTTTTTAATCCTTCCTCTCAAATAAAAATTTATATTTTTTTAGTTCCTAAAATTATGGTAGAAGAATTAATAAGAGTATTTTTTAATTTAAAAAATTAAAAAATATAAATTTTTATTTAAGAACTAAAAAGTTAGACCCTCTAGTATAAGATACTAAGAGGGTGATTAGGATTTTAAAAAATTTTAAAAA
>JAMLFT010007281.1:0-15027 GCA_026544285.1 Pachyrhizus erosus
AAATTTTTAAAATTTCCAAAAAAATACTATAAAAATTTAAGAAAAATATGGTAGAATTAGTAAGATTTAATATTATTAAACAATTTTATTAGTTATTTTTTTATAAAAGAAAATGGAGTGAGTATTGTGTTTTTCCTTTATCATAACTTGAAGGTTACAGTTGATTACGGCTTCAACCCACATGATTCCATGAATATTTGTGAAATTGATGTTACATGACAATTACTTTTGTGCATGTTTAATTTGATTACAGATAGTTATGTCAGAGTAGTTGGAAAGTAAATGAAAGTTCAGCGAACCAACCACGACAACTAATTAAGGAGCATGCTTGAGCTGGAAAATAGTATATTCAGAAAACGTATACAATATATATATATATATATTACTATTAGTATACTAAAATTTCCAAAACAGAACATCAATACTAGTACACATTAAACAAGTGAGCACATTAATTGTAACGACAAATTAAAGGTGTAAAAATATGTTTTCGCATGCACGAGAATAAAACCAAGACAAATGCAAAATAGTAATCTATAAAGTTAGCTAACTTAAAAATGGATTTGCGACAACCTATAAAAGTGAGTCACGAGACACCTTATATGGCTACATATGTCCACATTTGCACAGAAAAAAAGGGTGGTTAATTTGGTGACTCGTGAGTATGGAAAGATCTAACACACTGAACATGATCATATCAAAGAACATGATCCCTCTCTTAACAGTAAGAGTAATAGTGCTCCTCTTAGGTATAACACTCCCACTCCATACCAAGCCTATGGTTGTGAAGGCTTTTCCACTACACACGAGTGATCGGTGGATTGTGGACGAAAGTGGGAAGAGGGTGAAGCTAGCATGTGTGAATTGGGTGTCCCATTTGGATGCTGTGGTGGCTGAGGGCTTAAGCCAACAACCTTTGGATGTGATTTCCAAGAGAATAAAATCCATGGGATTCAATTGTGTAAGACTCACATGGCCACTTCTCTTGCTCACCAATGACTCTCTTGCTTCTCTCACTGTGAGAAATTCTTTCCAAAATCTTGGCCTGCTTCAATCCTTGAATGCTGTGCAAACCATCAACCCCTCCATCATCGATCTTCCCCTCATCAAAGCTTACCAGGTAGCTAGCCAGTGCACTTATTCTTTTACCAAATCATTAATTTACTCAGTCTTACCTAGCTAATCGATTCTTGTTACTATATATATATATATATAATTGACTTTAAACATGAAATTATTAAATGTAAGGTAGACTAAATCTTGAAAGAACGACATATTAATGGATGTTTCTTCGATATTTTTTCTGTTAGTTAACTCTCTTATATTTAAAATTATCTTGTGCTAGTAACTTTTAACTGATTGCCCTCAAAACTTGAAAGAAAATGATGATCCAATCAATTATCTTCTCAGTTTTAATATATTAATTATTTTAGACAAAAACTTAATTATTTATTTATTTATGTATTATTTTAAACAATATTCATTTTTTCTGATTTTATTATTATAGATTGATACTAATTCAAACAAGATAATTATAAAATTTGATCATATTATGCGTGTTCACCGTCTCCAATAAAAATTCATTATTTTTTTATAATAATAATTTTGTATCAATATCATGATTAGTAAAAAGAAATATAAAAATTAATAAACATTTAGTCAAATATAATTAATTTAAAAATAATTTATATTTTATACTTGATATTATCATTTTTAAATAAATCATATACTAAAAAAATTATATTAGTCAGTTAGTCTAATTGGTATAGACTTTATCTAATGGAAATAAGACAGCATGCATTAATATAAATCTTATAATTTTATACTAATAAGTATAATTCATATATCATATTAATATATAAATAATTCGTGTTAGAAAATCAATATATATACTATTAGTATATAATATTGTTTAATTGTATGAGACATTGTACAGTATATATATGAACATGCATATAATATTTATACAGACAATATCAATGCTTATAAACCTAACTACTAAATTCTTTCTCTCTAGATGTTATGTTTTATATGTATATCTATATATTGATATTTGATATTTGATATTTGATATTTAATGGAGCAACTAATCTCCACTTTGTCTTAACGATGTTTCATTAATTTCATTACCTAATTAGGCTCAAATGAAGTCACCCTCGTGACCAAGTTAATTACAATCAGAGTATCAAGTTGAATAATGTAGTAGTTAGAATTATGAGTACCCCAAGTCCCATGTGCCCATAGTCATTGAGTCTATGTGTAGGTTACTATAAGTTATAACTATATAAGTGAATACTATACTTATCTAATCATTAGGCAGTGGTTAAAAGCCTCGGAGACAACGATGTAATGGTGATTTTGGACAACCACGTGACCAAGCCAGGGTGGTGCTGCAGTAACTCGGATGGCAATGGCTTCTTCGGGGATCAGTATTTCGATCCTGACCTCTGGATTATGGGCCTTACTAAGATGGCTACCATTTTCAAAGGGGTGACTAATGTGGTAGGCATGAGCTTGAGAAATGAGCTACGAGGTCCCAAACAAAATGTCAACCATTGGTACAGGTAAATTGGGAACCCCCAATAAAACTGTATATTAATTGTGTAGTTGCATTAGTAATGTGTAATGGGGATGGAACAAAATACATCTATTTTAATAGAATGAAAAACAAAATATTTCATCACTTGAATACTAATAATAGCTTGGTTTAATTTTATATCTGAAACATTACATAGAAAGAAAACAGAATAAAATGGAACAAATCTCAATAGGCGTAACTATTATAAATAGCGTAGTATCATTTCATTTTATTTTCTCATATTCTATGTCTCCCCCCTACCCCTTCATATTACGCTTGAATCAATTGAAGAAGATGAAATAAAATAAAAAATTAGTTGTCACTGTTAAAGATAAAATAAAATACAATGTAACATATTCTGTAGTTATTACCTCTATATATAACTTTTATTTTATAAGTTTAAATTCTATGTATTGTCAGTGTAAATATTTTTACATTATTAATCAATAAAAATTATCTTAAACATATCTTTTAAATTAGTTAATATAAAAAGTTAGTTAAAAACTCTTATCATACATTACAATATGTAATTAAATGATTCATATTGTAAATATATTATAATTAAATTCTGATTTTATTATCTTATAATGATGCTATTTGGTCTCATTTTCCTGTCTCAATGGAGACATAGCCATCATGGCATGATAAATTATAGTGTAAAATCTATATAATCAAACACAAATTAAGTTAGAGATAACTTTTAAATTAGTTATTATAAAAGTTAATAAAATTATATAGTATTTTTTGATTGATTAACTTAATAAAAATTCTTTATATTATCAATGCACATAGTATTTTGTCTAAACTATATTATTACAAATTACAGGTATATGCCAAAAGGAGCAGAAGTCGTGCATGCTGCAAATCCAGATGTTCTTGTAATTTTGTCTGGACTAAATTTTGACACGGACCTATCATTTGTTAGAAACAAGGCAGTGGAACTCAGCTTCAATGGGAAACTAGTGTTCGAGGTGCACTGGTATAGCTTTAGTGATGGTCAAGCATGGGTATCAGGGAATCCAAACCAAGTGTGTGGACAAGTCACAGGGAATGTGATGAGTAGGGCAGGGTTCTTGTTGGACCAAGGGTGGCCATTATTTGTGAGTGAGTTTGGGGTGGACTTGAGAGGCATCAATGTGAACGACAATAGGTACCTAAACTGCTTCATGGCATTGATAGCCCAACTTGACTTGGATTGGGCATTGTGGACACTAGGTGGGAATTATTACATTAGACAAGGGGTTGTTGGAATGATCGAGTATTTTGGTATTCTCAATTCGGATTGGATTCAAGTTAGGAACACAAGTTTCTTGCAAAGGATTTCTACTATTCAACTTCCTTTTCGAGGTATAACAAAAATAATAATAATACTTTCATATATTAGTTTCTTAAACATATGTTAACAATTCAATTTCTTACATACTCTTATTAGGGAAATTGATATGAATCCTATTAAATATGTAGATTTTATTTTTAAATTAGTAAAATTTATGTGTGATCTCAACCAATTTTCACATAACTTAAATTTTATTTATTATTTTTGATAAATTAAAAATCTCATTTATATATGTCATATAAAAATTTACCAAGATTATCAACATGTTTTGATATCAAACTATATAATAATTTTTTATTAGTAAGAAACTGTCAAACAAAAAAATTTATTAAGTGAATCTAAACCATCTTAATCCACATTAATTTTCATATAAAAGATAATTAAATGTTATTAATTTTATTTTTTCACATCAGTTAAAAATTTAAATATGTAACATATAAATATTAATTAAGATGATAGATAGTTGATGGTCTTAATCCTCCTAATAATTTTTAGTCTAATTGTATTTGACTCACTCCTCAACTTCTTAACGACATACTTCCCATTGTTTTAAAATAATGTTTTATCCATTCCTATACAAGCTTGATCAAATTGAACTAATTATTAGACAAGGATTAAAGTATATATTTGACATATTGCAGAGCCAGGGTTATCAGAAGCTAAATCATACAAAGTGATTTTTCACCCGATGATAGGTCTTTGCATCCTTAGAAAGTCACCGGTTGAGCCATTGAGGTTGGGACCTTGTTCTAATTCTGATGGATGGGAATACACTGACCAGAAGATACTATCAATAAAGGGTACCTATTTCTGTCTACAAGCAGAGGGAGAAGGGAAGCAAGCAAAAATTGGGAATATATGTTCAGGTCCCAATTCAAGATGGGAAATGATCTCTGATTCAAAAATGCACCTCTCAAGTCAAATCAGCAATGCTTCTAGTGTGTGTCTTGATGTAGACACCAACAACATCATTGTCACCAACACATGCAAATGTCTTAGCAAAGATAACACTTGTGACCCTGGAAGCCAATGGTTCAAACTTGTTGACAGCACACGGAAGTCAACCTAAACATTATATATGGACTCCATGTTAAGTTTCTTGCAAAACGAAATTTCTAAAAATCATTGAGCTCAAGTGCTCAACATAAAAACTTGACCTCAATAATACTAATATTGTAGATTTGTCTTGATCTACGTGTAGGCTTTAGTTGGGTGTTGTGCTTGTAGCTCTCCATAGACTAATAGCCAAATCATCAAAATACAATTTTAGTTATTGTGCTTGGCGAGAAGATTGGTATGCAAGCAAAAGTTATTGAATACATAGTGGGCACTGAACCATGAAAGAATGTTATCTTTTTATTGAATCAGAAAAATATAATGAAATGTACAAAGAAAACTGATACATCTATTTACACGGGATTCAAAGGGTACGCCACAGCAATGGGGTATATACTAATTTGTTCACGTTCAACATAAAAGTGTGACATCGCATGGAATGGAAATCCATGACAAAATACAAAACCAAATACAAGAAAAGTAGAAAAGGAGAATCAAGATTCAAAGCAAAAGAATTGCTCAACGAGGAGTGGAACTGGTGCTGCACCCACAAGAAGAAGGATCAACAATAGTAACACGCCAAGCCTAACCTTGTGCACCAAGGCACTGTAAACATCACACGATGCAAGAAACGAGGGTGCAACATTGGTAGCGCCAGAGGAAGTGCAGAGTTCAAACTTCACTTCACCACAATGGCCTTGAAGCTTGTCCCTCGCAGTATCAACGCTGAACCACAAAACCAAGTACGCAAACCCACATGATGATGCTCCAGGATGATGACCCCATTCATCAACGGTCAAAGATACATTGTGAAACTTGGCTTGTAGTGTTGTTGTCATTGTTGTATCTTGTTGGAGAGAGAAACGTGAGAGTTTTTGTTGGCGGTGGAAGAGTAAGGCGTTGAAAGAAGCGTAGTTGATGCTTCCTCCCAAAGGGTGGTTGTTGTCAACGATGAAACTCACACCCAAGTTGGCTGTGAAGTTGTTTTCGGGTGTGGTGTTGAGAACTGAAGTGGAGGTTGAGTGGAGAGTGAAGGCAGGAGTGAGGGGAATGAAGAACAAGGCGATTGAAAACGTGACGAACAAGATCATCCATTCACCAAGAAATGCAAAGAAAGTAGTAGTGGAATAGTCAATAGGGTAGTGTAGAAATGACTCCATTTTGTGATCATCCATGATACAAAGAATTGGTGCAAGAATGGAAAAGAGACTATAACTGCACACAAAGAAGTTATTTAAATGATTTCATGAAGCTCGAGATAAATGCCTTTATATGTGCTAATGCCTTTACATGCATGCAAGAAGCAAGACTAGAAAGGAGTGAAAAATGAAGATGTTAGTGATTAGACAAAATTAATTTTGAACGGAATTGATTTTGTGAAATAAATTTTAGTTAAAATATTTTTTAAAAATAATAATAATAGTGATATAATTATAATTAAATGTTTTTATCATAACTAAGGATAAATTTTTTGATGTGCTTGAGTCTTGTGTAAACGCGAATTAGCAAGTAGAGAGCTGAAGGGTCGTACGGCATTCTTTCCCTTTCTCAATATTTACTACTGTTTCGGACTGAACTTGACCCAATTCATATTACAACTCTTCCAAGCCCAAAAAATCTAAAAGCTCAAAACAAATAATGACAACTCCACAAAAAAAATATCAATACTTTCTCTTTCAAATATCAACAGTTTAACTAGTTAACAACTCATTATTAATTGAGGGAAAATTAAGAGAGGAAAAAAAAACAAGGAAAAGGGCTTTGATTTTCGTTGGTATTTGATACAGAATGTCATAAATTTTAACTTACTAGCTCAAATACAGCCCAACTCCTTGGCTGTATTTCTTCCAAACTATTCTATCCTTGTAAGAGTGCAATTATTTTCTTGTGTTGTGACCATCCAACATCAATATTATTCTTTCACTATTTTTCTTGTTTCCAGATATTACAGATTTTTTTTATGTGAGAGAATACTGCTTGAGTCTAGTGTATTTCTATGAAAATCAAATTCAAGATTCATGATTTTGGTCATTCTTTTAATTCATTTTTAGTGATAGTTGTAATTTTTGTCATTAAAAGGAATTTATATATAATACCAATTTTTTTTATTAAAATTAGAAAAACTAACTTATGCATTGATTATGTAAAGCACTTTTACACAATTATTTAATAAAAAAATTATCATATATAATAAGTTTTTTAAGTTTTATAATATTAATTATTTTTAAAATCATAATAATAATAATTTTTATTAATTTACACTATTAATATATAATCGTTAAATTCTTAAAATTATGTCATGGTATTTTATATAAATTTTCATTTCTAAATTCTTTTTTAGTTTATTACATTATATATTTTACATTGAGTTTTCATCTATTTCAACTATATAATTTTAACCTTTTTGTAATTTCAACATTTGAAATTTATTTTATCAAATGTAATTTGTAATTATTTTTCAAACTAATATATAATATGTACAAATAAGCTTTATAAGTTCGACTTTAGTATTTTAAATTTTCATATATCAAACTATTAATTTGTTCCTTCAAAAATTCATTTAATATTTAGTTTTAACAATATTTACGATATTAAATACTTCAAACATTAGAAGACTTAATAAATAATCCTGATTTTAATTTATAGTAAATTGGTAGAATAATCATTTTGATAGTATTTGACATTTGAGTGATTTGATATAGCGTAAATTTTCAAGATTCTAATTTAATAGTTTAGTATTTCTTGTTTTTAAGCAAGTTATAATAATTTATTTGTTGAAATATATACTATTGCAAATGAAAACACTTATTTAATATTATTATTAATAATAATAAACTTCTCTAGGAGATTTGGTTTTGTATAATTTGAGCTGTTGCTCCTCTCTATAACTTTCAATCTGTCTTACCTAGACACTCCTTGTGTTTATTGCAGAAGCATTTTTTTAATATGTTTTGCTTATAAAAAAAATACTATAATTAATAAATTGTGAATGACTGAATGACCAATAATATAAAAATAAAATATATATGTTGTAAACCCGATCATCTTTGGCTCCTTCACAGTGCGATTCATACACCCAATATTGCAAACAAATGCAATTATCTTACGATGGTCAAGTTTTTGGATTCAAAATGATTCCTTACTTTCGCCCTTCTATCATTTGCTTTTCCATCCCTTTAATTTACGATTTTTTTCAGTGGAATCTCACATCAATTTACTTGGGGATATCATGTGACTGTCTATTCTATTGCTTTATTCTTATTTGGCTTTTGTATTTTGTCCGTTCCCTTTAATGTTAAATCGTTTTCTGAAGAGAAAAAGATTGGGTGTCTCCTTGTTTATGGGATATACAAAGTGTAGGTTCCAAGAAAATTCTACTGCTACTGCTACTGCTACTTTTCTTTATTTGTAAGATTCAATTTCACTTAAGAAGAAATGAAAATACGTTCAGGAAGATCAATATATATGATGCAATCTCAAAATATTTAACCTTGCTCTTTTGCTCTAAAGGCATATCCTTAACTTGTGTTGGCCAAAAAGGCCTCATCTTATATTATTCAAGATACTAATTTGAAGTCGAGGAGTTACAACTTTAAACTCGGGTACTCAAAATTCATAGCTCAGTGCTTAATTTTGAGTTAATTGGAGGGGATAATGAATTAACTGTTGAAGAAATAACTATAAGTGTCTTTCTTCTTCGGTCGTGACAAAGCTAGTAGTCCGAGTCAATAATTTGATCCTGAAGATCATAGACAAATGTTGGTTATAGACTAAATGATGAATTTAGTCACTGAAACACTAATTTAATGTTATTTTAGTTTCCAAAATTAATCAATTTTTTTATAAAAAAACATGTCTTTAAAATTATAATTCATCACTTATTTTAGTTTAAAATTATATGTAACTTATGATTTTAATGATAATTATAACCCTCAATCGATCGTGGTTAGACCAAATCCATGACTCTCGATCTTAGTCCCTTCATGTTTGCAACACTTGGGATTGTGAGGTTGTGTATCTCTCGGTCAACCTATGATTGATACCATTTCTTTTGGAGACTTATTAAATAGGTTGTTTGTCTACTATATCAGTGATTGCGCAATTTGCGATCCAACACTACACAATCATATTTTAAATTCTTATTATGGGAACCCAAAATTTGGGAAAAATATAATAATGAGAAATCCAAAATCTCCTCCGAGGATCTCGAGATTTGACATGAAAAGACCAACAATATATAAGCTTGACCATTGGACCAAGCAAGGAGTAATAGACAAGGATGTTTTTGGGCTATGTCTTTTACATTTAGACACGACTTGGCCATAAGAACATTTTGGTACCCATTGTGGGGGCTAAGCTGAAACTTTTTTCAACGCCCTTACTTGCTTTGTGTTCCTACCACCAATGGCATAAGGCACTGACAACTTAACAACAATGACAAGGAATCCTTTTGGAGATACCCCAATGCTGGAAGCATTGATGATAGCGATGGTGATTATGAGGAGGGTAAAAGGAAGGTTGGTGAGACCTTGAACAATTAGGAATCCTTACATCAGTAGAACGTGATGATTCAGTTAAGGGTCAATAATGCTCATGCGACATTACAGGCTTAGGCAACAATTTTAAGGCGTCTCGAAGGGAACTGATAATTGACCCTCCAAAGGATTTGCAACCGTTCACAGCGGTGATCGTAGTTAAATGCAAGTTATTTGTTGGGACACTCACAAGTGTGACCCTAAATTGGTTTAGCAGTTTGGAAGACAAATCCATAGTCACGTTCAATGGATTTTCTCGATTGTTTGTAACCAATAAGGATAAACCGCCTAGTGCAACGAACTTGTTTGATATTAGGTTAGGTCTCTTTCTTAGTCCACGAGAGTCAGTCCTTTTCAAAGTTCGCATTTTTCTACTCAAACTCAACCTTATCAGCCTCTGAATCCTTTAAGTCTTGCTTCACTTATTCAAATAGGTTGACAATCACATTGTATCTTCCTCAAGCTCTTTCTTCTCCTTTAGAAGCTCTTGTCTGTGATCTTCAACAACACACAGTAAAGCCATGAGTTGGTTAATTTCAACGTGTGCCCCCCGAACGCTATTCAAAAACTAAGTTCCCCGAGACAAGGATGGTCGTCATCCATTATGTTAAAAAGATGATTGTGAGCCGAATGTGGAAAGGTCACTCCTTTTGTTACTAAAATCCTACAGCTGCCAATTGTTCCCCATTTTCTCGTCCGTCAATTAACCTTCAAAGTTGCTAGAGGCAACAACTTTAGGTGGACCCTTAGGCTCACCGAAATCCGCATTAATGAACTCTTTCGCAGCAGCACCCAAACGAGCCCCTTTTTTTTGGGTTTTTCACACCAACACTAACAACATTAAGCGAAGCGGTCGGCATCATAGACCCCTTAGTGGTGTTTGTGCTTAAGGTAGTAGCAGCAACTGCTTGGGCAGCTCTTTCCTTCTCGACCAACAACTTCATTAGTTCCCTTCTTGAAGGAGCCATGCTTTTCTTCACAGTTTTTTTAGCACCACCGTGCGCTCGGTCAACAACTTCAAAAATCAATATAGCATAACAAACAATAGAGCATTTAAATATTAGTTATACCTATATAAACCCTTAAGTCCACCACGCAATACTTCAATTCTATAGTCTTTGAAGTTTTGAACATAGTTGTAAAGAAGGTCAATTTTACTCCAAATTCACAATATTATTACAGTTGGCTTTCCAACAAGTCGTCTAATCCTAATCTACCATAATTTTGAGGTTTAGGGAGGTCAAAAAACCATCTAGAAGGGTAGAATTGCGTTAAAGGGCTTTAACTCGAAAAAACTTATCTTTGAAATGCTTATAAGAAGTTGTATACAGTGACAAGATAAGCCTTAGCCCTGTACATCATTTATCAGCATCCATAAAGTCTTTTTAGTATTTATAAATTAAAAAAAAAAAAAAATTGCTAACGGATGATGTCACACTGAGGGTCACACATATATCTCAAACGCTTTCATAAAGACTCGGCTATTTGGATGCAATTGGGTGGGGGCAATGTTCAGGGTTTCTAAAATGCCTCTTCCACGACAATCAACATAAACCTAATCCCTAATTTAGAAAAAATAGTTTCATAAGAAAAAACACAAATGGTGGCTCGTCCCCTTGTTGACCGATACACACTGGCCAAGTAGAAAAGAATGATCTCTTCTTCAGCATCTCCAGTTTGGCCCAAGGACACATGGTTGCATAATCCCCTTTTATGGTAGAATCCCATTTCTTCAAAAGGCTCACCCCCAAATATCAAGCATGACAAAAAATGAACAAGGGTAGGTAAGGTTGTACCTTCTCCTCCAAAAAACACTCAAGCCCAGTTTTCCACTGACAAACACCACTTCACCGTCGTGCTAGATATCACCTTTTGTTGTAGACAATTGCACTGATAATCGTCACGATAAAGCAAGCAAAGTAGGAGAGTAAAGTGTTAGTTCAAGGGTCAACCCAATGGGTATTTAAAGCCACCAACAGGCGTGTCACAAAGAGCAATGAAGAACATGTGCGACCCTCTAATCCCAACTTTCCAAAAACACCAATCAAATGGTGATATGGTGATAAGGTCATTTAAAGGCTGTGAATTCCAGCGAACACATTCAATGCGTCTCTTCACATGTCGCACTAAATACGAGGTGTTTTCCATCTCGAAAATACCATTTTGAAACTTATGATTTTGGTAGTCTATCGAGAATCGAATCTTAATTTCTTGTATGACCCTTTGTGTCTATGCACTAGGGGTTGTAAGGTTGTGTACCCCTAGATCGATTAGTCGTGGTAAGACCTGACCTGTGACCCTATATCTTAGTCCCTTTGTGCTTGTGCACTTAAGACTACAAGGTTGTGTACCCCTCGGTCGATTGTAGTTAGACCAAACCCGTGACCTTAGATCTTAGTCTCTTTGTGCTTGAGTACTTAGGATTGTGGGATTGTGTACCCCCTCAATTAGTCATGGCTACACTAGACCCATGACTTTGGATCTTCGTGCTTAGGTACTTAAGACTATAAGGCTTTGTACCCTTCAGTTGGTCATGGCTATACCAGACTCGTTACTCTACATCTTAGTCCCTTCTTGCTTGCACATTTGAGACTGCAAGGTTGTGTAGCCCTTGGTTGGTCATGGCTAGACCAGACTGTGACCTTGGAACTTAGTCCCTTCGTGCTTACGCATTTAGGACTACGGGATTGTGTGCCCCTCGATCCACCTTTGATCAACACCTTCTCTCTTGGAGACTTATTTGGTCGGCTGCCCATCAGCTATATCAGCGTTGACACAATTTGCAATCTGTCACTGTGCGGTCATATTTTAAATTCTCATAATAGTAACCTGAAATTTGGAAAAAATACAATCATGAGGAATCTAAAATCTCCTCTAAATATCTCAAGATTTGACATGGGAAGACTAATAATAATATATACGCTGGACTATTAGACCTGGGGAGTTCTAGACAAAGATGCTTTTGGGTTAGGTCTCCTACATTTAGGCACTATTTAGCCACAAGAGCACTAATAATAATATTTTTATATGTTTAAGAGGTAAAATATAATAACGTGTATGAATTATATTTGTAAACATAAATAAATAATTAATTTTTCATGTTAAAATTAAAACAATACATAATTATTTTCAATATTTTCATAATTTTATAGAATAAAATTGATTCTTATTTACTTTCAACACATATAGGTTAAACATTGAAATTTAGATCAAAGGAATTGTAATTTGAGAGATTTTAAAAAAATTGTTAAATATAAATAGTAAAATTTTCATAGATTAATTTGACCATTTACTAGTTGATCACTTGATTGTACTTGTAATCTTGTATGTACATATTTGAAATTTTCATCTACATTTCGAGATGATCCTCTATACCCCAAATCTTTATGACTATTATGCCCCCTACGTCTTTGCAACTGCACCGGATCTAATGCTTGTGCTATTTTTACAAATTATTCACGGGGACTGTTTCTTAATTCTTAGCATTCCACGTGGTGTTAAGCCAAGCCTTAACACTCTTTATTCTAAAGTGAAGGTACTGAAAAGAGTAGTAACATGAAATTAATATATATTAGAAATACAAAACTACATTAAGAATAATCATTTTAAGTTTGTGTAATGTTTGTAGAATAATATTTATAATGCTTGTAATCCTTTCGTTATTAAAATAAGTTTTTCGGAAATATTTTTTTATATTCAATTTTAAATCAATTATTTAAAGACAATTTCTAATAATTTTGTCAATAACTAAAGCCAAAACTTACGAAAAATTATTTTATGATTGCAAGAAATTGGATGTATATTTGAATTGAAATTGGAAATGTTAGCAAATATTACAATATAAATTTAACCGATAAAAATAGGGATTTGGATTTTTTTTTTCTCAAAAGTATTTTTTTCATAGCAATCCAAACATGCACAGTGTATCCATATGAGTCAAAATCCATTTTTCACAAAATCCGAACCCAAATAATATAAGAAAAAAATGGATATTGCATCTGCAGGTTTGACTGAGAAAAAAATGAGAAATGAGGTTGCTTGTTTGCGAAAGTATTTTTTTTGCTACATAGGAATTTTTTGTGGAAGTGTGACAAATCTTGATAAAATCGATTTTAATATAATTAATTCTTAAAGTGATGTAATTTATATTTAGATATTTTATTATAAAATTAGGTTTGGATTAAAAGTTTCAGTTCAAATGTTTTATCAAACAGAAAAATTATTTAATTTTTTTCAAATCAAAATCAATTTTAGATTCATAAATAATTTTAAATTAAATTTATTTAAAATTAATTTTTCAACTTAAAACAATACACTTAATGAGTATTACCATAAGACGAGTGCCGTCGAAGCTAGTGTCGTGTTGATTTTTCTATCTCCTCGTCATAATTTAATTATTTTTTATTTTAATTTGATTTGACATGGAATTCTTACAAACTAAAAGACACGTGTACTTGGCATAAGTTTGCAGAATTAGATATCAAAATTAAATAAATTTGCTGTGTTCTTTTGCAAAATAATGCCATTTCCCTTTGGGTGTCTTACGTGCACTAAATGCCATTCGCTTTGGGATGATTGTCATGTTTGTTTTTTCTCACTTGCTTACCACTAGCACCTGTTAAAAACTATTAATGCATGATAGAAGTAATTGGTATGATAGAAACACATCAAATTGATAAAAAAGAAAATAGAAATGTAGAAATTTAAAAATTGGTTATATTTAAATTGTTTTATGAATTTAATAAATATAAAAAATTTAAATTAGTAGAAAGTTGGTAATTTATTATAAAATAAAAATAAAAATTTATATTAAATTAATTTTTATTTTTTTACAAATTATAAAAAAAAACAAGGATTGAATCTCAATAAATCATGGTAGCAAAGTTTAATTGTCACTTACAATATCTCATAACGTATTTAAGTGGTATTGATTTTTATTAATAAAAATGTTGAACTGATTTTTATTTTATTTCATTGGATGAAAACAAATCAATTGAGAATTTGAGAAATTTAGTTATATACTAAAAATATTAAAATACCTCCTATTTCTATATAATGTTCATATACAATAATTAAAAAAATACAACTACAAATTTTTTTAGTGTTAAACGTTTGGTGCAACATTAAAATGTTTATTATGTAGTAATGGATACATTCTAATTATTAGAAATGATACTTTAATAAAAAAAAATATTTTTTCTTTAAAAAGGAATAAGCGTGAGTACTTATTTGTCTTTTGCCTGTACTACACTGCAACGGTATGTTGCTTTTCTAGCATAGCTACTTAATTGCTTTAACGGTTAATAAACCCTCGTTGTAGTTGCTCTTAGGTGAAAATTGGTAGATTCAGGTCTCATAATATTTCCCTTTAAAATTTAAAAGAAGTCTTAGATGATACTATTGTAAAATTAGAAAAAATTAGAACCAACTAATATAATAACTAAAAAAATTATAAATTTAGTAAAAATTAAGTAAAAGTTTAATAGTAAATTTTATCATCAAATTTTTATTATTTTACGAAT